>PVJD01013181.1:0-35410 GCA_004026545.1 Mormoops blainvillei
CCTATGATTTGTGATCAGGAAAGTCTCAAAAGCATTACTCAAGACAACCCAGGCCCTGGCTTGGATCTCAAGTGCGTAGTTGAAAGTTGATTAATTCTATGACATTTAAGTAGAGACGACACACTCAAAAATTAGTTTAGACAGGTTCTAATTCTGTCAACTTCAGAGACCTCACACCATCATTCTAAGAAGTCCTCAACTTTGAGAACCACGCTTGCACTGTGAGAAAAACTTGCATTCATTTTTTTTAAAATGCAGGTTTTATAAAACGCATGATACGTAAAACCCCACCAGAAGCTCAACTGAACTGAGCCGAGATTTAAGTGTTCGTGAAGTTAATGGACTCAACCAAAGAAATGATATAGTGCAATTTAACCATGAAAAGAATCAAGGGTAAATGAACCGACAGTATGCGGACAAATAAAATGAAATGACACTTTAAGATAACTTTTCAAGAAATAGTCAAGTAGTCATGGCCTCTTAGAATCCTGGTAGTTTAAAGTTGGAAAAGAAGGGCCTTGGAGGTGACAAAGTGAACCCCTCTCTTGCCCCTGCCCTTTCCTGCCACCATCCCCTTCTGTAATGTTACCCTGGTCTAGAGCAAACTGCTAAGCTCCCCTCACGCTCAACTTGCTATCTTTGCTCTCGCAAACCCAGGACTTCCTGTGGACCGTTCCATTCCAAACCAACGATTAATCAGCCTGTGTTAAATTTCCTTCGGTGGGCATCTATTGCCTGTCTCCTCTGTGCTAAGCAGGGGACCAGATCTCTTTATCTGAGGTAAAAAATCCGACCCCCTCCCGCCTTCAAGGCTTACAGGGTCCCGCTGCTGCATAAATTGGTCCTGAATAAAGTCAGAACATGCCGGGGCAGTTCTTCAGAAACCCCTCCCCCCACAGCCGGCTCCCCCACCACATCCCCAGGCCTTTTATCCAAAAAAGGCGTCCACATTGTGGCGCCCAGAGGCTTTGTGAATTTTCGCTATTATAGTTATTTGCCTGGAGACACTCATTTTCCAGATTCTTCAAAGTGTGACCCACAGAGCTGGACTCTGACTTCAAGCCGGCCAACTCCTGAGTACACGCCCCTGACCAGTCCATTCCAGTGCCTCTAATGAACGAACGCGAGTTTTCTCTTCCTCCCTCCCTAGGGGGCCCCGTCCTCTACTCTAGCTTTTTCACATGAACTCCTATTCATCCTGCAAGACTCAGTGGGGCAGCCTCTTTTTCTCTGGCCACCGCGAACAGAGGAGATTCTTCGGCAACCCCAGACGGCATTGTTTGTACCTGTTTTCATTCAGCATTTCTCCCTATTTTGAGATAAACACCCCCCTTTACCGATGGCACGGGTATAGGCCCCTAGTGAAGGAATAATTCCCTACAATCATCTAATACTAACTACCTGGAGTTACTGAAACTCTCTGCAGGAACGCTAAAATTGTGTTAAGATGTGCCTGTAAAGCATTTACAAAAATGACAGTCTGGATGGCACTGGGCCATCGACTCTTGAGGAGGAGCTGCCACTGGACAAGGGACTCCCTGGTAAGCTGCAGACAAGACATCAGTCTTAACCAAAACTGAGTCAAGACATCAGACAGGAAGAAGGCAAAAAATGTTAACATGGAGTTCATTCAGAGCAAACAGTCGAGAAAGAAGCTGGGAAATGAGGAACCCGGGCACCACCGATGGGTTCGTCCTTTGGAGACAGAGCCTTCCTACAACCAAAGCAGGGATACTCAGATAAAGCCAGCGAGTTCTGGGCACAAGCTCTGTTTAATGACAGCAACAAAACTCTAGGCCTTACTTAAATCCTAGATTGTTTTATATTTCTCATCTTTCCTACCCTGGTAGCCAGGAAAGTTCCAGGTTCTCCTAAGTGTGCTAAAATGAACTCAGCGTGTGGTTCTATCCACTCTGGAGCCTGCCGATTAGAATGTTATCCTTCCACTACAGAACCACTGGGTGAAAATGGTGAAAATGGTAGTCCAAGTGAAAGAACCTTCTACGTGAAGGAAAAACATAGGGACGGCAAGAACTGTGGCATCTGGCCTCCCTTCCACATCTGACAGCTCTCTGTGGTTTTATTACCGTCTAACATTTCCTGGAAGAGCCTTGTCACTTTCACCAGCACAGTGTACCACACCTGCTTGAAACACAGCAAAAGAACCCAAATGTCTGCTGACGAAATGAATGACGTCATTCAGGGGGCTCCAAAGTTTTAAGGTCACCCAGTCCAGTCCTTTTCCCACAAGTAAATACATTTGTCCACACAGCGCTTTATAGGTAGTCGTAAAATGCATGCAGCAAGTACCAATCAAATGTCTACAACAGTCACGATGCCCCGCCTTCAGGAACCACGAAAGCGGACGGGTGGCGGGTGCAATGAATGTTCACCGAGGGCCTAGTGGGCCGAGCACTGCGCTAGGCCCCACCAATATACAATGAACGAGACGCACATATCACCCCCATCCATTCAATTAGAGGAAAATGTCTGCCAATCTGATAGGTAAAACATGGTATTTCCTTGTTGATTTAATTTGCTCTTCTTTAATTAATGTTAAGTACGTTTATCGGCCATTTTTATTTCTTTTCCATGAATCGTCCTATCTCTTATCCATGTGTGAAACAAAGGGACCTAGTCTTCATCACATGTGTGTGCCTTCCCCCACTCTGTCATCTGCCTTTTGACTTTAGCTGGGTTCTTCCCCACCCCTGCATAAATTAAAAATTTTTTAAATAGCCAAGTTTAAAGGATAATTTTTAAGAGGTCAAATTTATCTAATTTTTTTTTATGGTTTCTGGGTTTTTTTCCAAAACTTAGATCTCCATGACTCATTGTACAAGTGACCCATGTTTTCCTCTAGCATTTTTATGGTTTCAGTTTTTACCTTTAAGTAATGCACCATCTGGAACACAGATTAAGAATTAAGGATGATACCTGGCTTTATTCTATTTTTTTAAATCTAAATGACTAACTGGTTTTCCCAACATTGATTATTAAAGAATCAATTTTTCTTAAAAAAAAAAAAAAGACATACATAGAACCTCAGGGAACTTATGGAAAAGGAGATAAATGGACAAGTACCTATAATACTGTTTCAAATAGAAAACATTAAATGTGTTCAAAGGTATAGATAAAGGCTCTTCGGTCAGAGGTCAAAAAGGAAAAGCAGAGTTTCAAAAGAACTTATGGGACACTGCCATTCAGAAAGGGGACATTATCTGTGGTTTAACCTTACAGTTCAGGAATGAAGACTACTAGTTTCCAGCTGAAGCAATGAATGGAAATGGCTTTGTAGGCTTAGATGAAAATCAATACCCTATCTTCATATCTTTAGTGACAGTGACATTGGATTTTGCAAAGCAAGAATACAGATCAATTCTCCTTTAATGAAGATGAGAATCGAAACGGAGCTCTTAAATAACAGTTATTTTTGAGTGTGAGTGCAGAAACACAGACTTATGGATCTGAGTAATAATAAAATATATGTAAAGAATAACCCTGGATGTGCAGATGAGCCTTATTTAACAGTAACTCTGTCAAATTTTATTATTTACACTGTAAACTAGGAAAGTGAAAATTAAGGTATAGCTAAAAATCACATTTGTTTTGTTCTATAATCCAGTGAAATGTTATCTTTCATATATGCTACTTTGGCTTCTCCAAATACTTCAAAATGCACCCCAGGAAAGCTGTTTCCTTTATGATAACACACTGATATGGGGATAAGATGACGTAGGAGCTGGGCCTGGTTCGACCACAGGCTACATGAATTCGAGCAGGTAAATTCTCTGGCCTCAGTGTCTCATCTGGAAAATAAGCTGTTAGAGCAAATAACCTCTAAGATCCCTCTGAGCTTAAAAAAGACTATGAAAGCCTCGTTCTACTCCCAAACTATCAACCAAAACAAAAAGTGGCAAAACAAATACTAAAGGAACTTAGATTTAACTACCCTTCACCTTTTACCTAATTCAACCAACTTACTTACGAATTTCCTAACAGCAGTTAGATTGAGTAGTTCCACCTTTAGTAGTTACAGAGCGGGGGAAATGACATCTATCAATATATTCCTTTAAAAACAAGTCTGTGACAAAAGACTCCCTAGATGCAGAAGCAATCTCTTTCACAGAATTTTGCCTCCACTGAAAAATCAAACACTCCTAAGACTTCTTTGTGAATTTCAAAAGGTTACTACATCCACTTATTCCATTAGGGCCATGAATTTCTTCTGTTTATTGCACACTGCTTGCCATTGGTATATGTTCACAATCTTTTCAATCAGATCTGAACAGATAATAAATCTGTTTGGCCATTTGTATGGAGTCTATACTCATCCTACATATGCTGAACAACCTATGATCTGAATAGACCTATCAGGCAGATTTGCTGAGGCTACATTGTATGGAAAGTGCTGAAATGACTCTAAAGACAGTAATGAACACTTTGTTGCTTGACCTCTGCCTACAATTTCTGGAGTCACGGCAGAAAAATATTCTGTACCTCAGCATAATCTGAATTTACATTAAGAAAACCTAACTACTGTTTTAAGGTTAAAGCCTCTATCATATACCTCTACAGTGCTAAATTTTTTAGAAGGTCAGTTGTTATTATCAAAGCAACAATTCCAGAAAATACCATAACTACCAAATGCAAGCAGCATTCCTATGAACATTAGCTTTGTCAGCCTAATCTCTGCGTATTAACGGAAACGAAATTAAATCAAAAACGTTTTTGTCTGAAAAATAAGGGAGAATACTAAAGGGAGAACAACTGGCTTCACTTCTGCAAATTACGCAAAATTAAAGCAAAAAGAAAGGAAGCAAGCAGCGGGAAGGAACTCAAGAGCGTTTTGCAGCAGCGGTCCCTTGCAAGTTGTTCTAGGCGCTTCTCCTTGAGCGCGAATAGATAAGAAAAAGAAGGCAGAGGAGAGGTGGCTTGGGCTTCTGCCCGAAGTTTCTCTTCACCACTTGCAATACTCATTGCATTTAGTGTAAGATGTCTCGCAGGTCTGGATTCGGTGGGAAAGTCTGGGAGAAGAGAATGGCATTTGCTTTCTCAGCTCGGAGCTCTAAGACCTGTACCCAAGGTGCTCAGTTCTTTTCGCAGAGGCGGCTCGGGGCATCCTCCCCAAGCACACACCTGCAGGATCAGGCGGCTTCTTTTCCCACTCCCACTCTCACTCTCAGGGCTGGACCAAGGTCCAGTGGCCGGCGTACCGTTAGCCCAAGGGCCACCCTGGCGCCGGCAGGCGTCACCGGGCCCCGGGGGAGCCCAAGAGCTCATGGGCCGCTGTCCGAGCTCCGCTTGCCGGAGCCACGCAGGGGCGGCGGCGCGCAGCTGGACACCGGCACCACCAGGATGCGTATTATGGTAAACTTGCGGGAGCATGTCTACACCTGTGCGGACGCTGAGGCACAGCCCCAGACGCAGTTTCGGGGACCGCGGTCCCGGCTCGCCCCTCCTCACGGCCGAGGGGCAGCGGTCCGTACCTGTCCTCCGAGACGCTGATGACGCCCTCCTCCTTGGGAACGATCACGGCCATATTCACCACCTCCTGGGACCCCTCGACCCGCTGCAGTAGGATCGGCTTGCGGGTCAGTGGCTTGGGCTGGATCTCCGCCGCCATCGGAGGAGGGGGCGCGCCGGGAGCGCCGCTGCCAACCGCGCAGGGGGACCGGCTGAAGGACACCGTTCGGCCACAGGCAGACGCTGAGACGAGGACTCTGGTTGGCCCGAGAGGGACGCCGGGGACCCGCGATCATAGCCTGGCCGCCGCCCCAGGGAACGACTCCGCGCTCCCGGCTTCGGGTACCGAAACCGCCACGACCGGCGCTGCAACCCAGCGCCACAACCAGCGGAGGGGGCGGAGAGCCAGGGGGCGGAGTCGGTAGGGGGCGGGGCCTGCCGCAGGGGGTGGCCACCGATCGTCGCCAGGTTGGATGACTGCACTTCCGGAAGGGCCGTGGAGGAGGAGGGGCGAAACCTCAAAGGGGGCGGGGCGCTGGCGGCTCAATGCGCGTGCGTCTGCCTGTTGCCAATTTCCGCCCCGCCCCTCCGCAATTCCCAAACCCTTACAGCGTCTTTCTTAGAACGCATGCGCCTTCCATTCTCTGAGGCTTTCTTCTATCTTTGCCATCATCCACACCCAGTGTTTAGTCCCCCTCCCCCTTAAATCTCCCGGGAACGCGCGTGTCCACACCGTCGGGAATGCGCTTGCCAGAGACCTCGGCCCCCTTCCAAATCCTTGAAATGAGGGCGGAGGGTAGGGCGGGGAAAAGCGCGCCTAGGCGAGGCCGGAAAGGGAAGAAACCAGCAGGAAGGAAAGAAACGGAACTATTTGGGACGTGACTGGGCATGCGCACAGGTTACCTGTCCAAGCGGCCGTAACAATGAAGTGCGGCGGGAGGTGGCTCACCTCTCACAACCTGCACCAGAACCCGCCAGTGAATGACACCCCTGGGCTCTTGGGAGTTGTAGTTTCTGGGAACCTTCCCTCCCTTGTCCTTGAATGACCTATCGCCCACTTCTCTGCGCTCCTGGCCCGGGGAGCTCTGTAGCCTTCTTGGCCGTTGGCCGAGTTGCAGCCAGGACTGACCTCTAAGTGCAGGGAACTTAGGGGCAGCCCTGCTCAACAAGCTGTCCTGTGCCCTTGGTTCGAGTCGCTGCTAATACTGGTGGAACTCGAGGGGTGGGGAAAGAAAAGAGTCTCTCATACAAGTGTCTTTGAGGGAGTTTAGAGAACATGCGTAGTTGGGTCGACCTCCTCGTTTTTTAGATGGTTAAGTTACTGGCCCAAGGTTACTTTAGCTCTAAGTTAGGGCTGTAGCCCTCAAACTTGAACTCAGGGCCCCCTGTTCCTAGTCCTGACTTCTTCCCCTAACTGCTGGGGAGTTGTCGAGCCTTTATCACTTAACTCCAGAGACGATGGAGAGAGTTATTGTGATTTTCGAATGAATGTTAGGTTCCCAGTGCAGGCCTGGCATGTGACCTCCTTCGTTATGTGATAACCCCACTGAGCCATCCAAGATTTTACAAGCTAACCAAGGAGCAGTCATGGTCTATATGGTGTGATTGGACTGACAAGACCTCTGGAGGTCAGAAAAATGCTAATATTTTAGAGCCGGGTAAAGGATGGGACATGCCTTGTGGAAATGCATTTCTAAAGCAGGTGTTTGGCAGCCAGGCAGTATGGTACAAAGGACCCCTCTCAAAGCACAGTACAACTCTTTACCACCTCCCTTAATTATTATTATTATTATTGATTTGAGAGAGAGAAACATAGATTTGTTGTTCCACTTATTTATGCATTCATTGGTTGATTCTCGTATGTGTCCTGACCAGGGATCGAGCCTGCAACATTGGTCTATCGGGACGATAAAAACCAGCCAGGGTACCACCTCCAGTCTTTGCAGAAATTCTGTAAGGCCCTTAAATGGGTGATTGAGGCATTGTCCAACTTTGGGATGTAGAACAAAGTATTTCACTTCTCTAAGCCTTAGGTTCTCCATCTATGAAATGGAGGATGGTAACACCTACCTTGGGTAGTTGTTGTGAAACATACAAATGACATATTTGAAGTGCCTCCATGCACAACAGTTCCTTTCATTCCATAATACCCCTCTCTTCTCTCTTTCTGGAATGTTCTTCCCCATTTCATCTGTCTGACAAACTCTTACTTTTTCCTCAACCTCCACTCAAGCATTTCATTTTCTGTAAGGCTTTTGGGGATCCCTCATCCCAAACAGAGTAGATTACTCCTGTCCATGTGCCATTCATATAGCCAGTACAGACTTAATTTATTGCCTTATCCGATTGTTCCTCAGTTATTTATTTAACAGATTTGTCTCCCCAGATAAAAGGTGAGCTGCTTGAGGACAGAAACCTGATTCTTTTTTATCCTCACTCTTGACACCGATGAAATGACCAGAGCATATAGGAGCACCCTTAAAATAAATTCTAAGTTTGTTAATTCTACTGGACGCATTGATCTCAAGCTGTGTTCCTTGCATATAGGTGTGATCTCCTTTGATGTCATAAACTCAAAAAACGCAGAGCTCCTCAAAAAAAGTAACTGAGC
The DNA here is from genome assembly GCA_004026545.1 of Mormoops blainvillei. Lineage (NCBI taxonomy): Eukaryota > Metazoa > Chordata > Mammalia > Chiroptera > Mormoopidae > Mormoops > Mormoops blainvillei. The sequence continues at coordinate 8,078 of PVJD01013181.1, forward strand.
ACAGGTAGTTTGGAGGTGAAACACCTGTGTCGCTCTGGTTCTTGGCCATCTTCGTCTGGATTTGGAGGAATCTAGAGATCTTTGAGGGTCCCAGGCATTATTAGTTGCTAACTGATGCTCTCTGCCAAAGGAAGGCAATTGAGGAACCAGACAAGAGGCTCTCCTGCTGGAGCCTCAAGGCGGTAACCTGGCCAGTCAGATTACCCCACTGCACGTTATGCACCATGCTCTCCTCCTCTTCCTCCTCCTCCTCCCCTCCTTCCTCCTCCTTCTCGTCCTTCTACTCCTTCTCCTCCTCTTTGTTTTCCTCCTCCTCCTCCTTCTTCTTGTCCTCATCCAAGGACATTTTTTCATTACTTTTACAGAGAGAGGGAGGGAGAGAAAGAAAAATCAACATGAAGGAAACATTGTTATTCACCTTCTGTACACTCCTGGATTGGGGATGGTACCTGCCGGAACCAGGGAATGAACCTGCAACCTAAGTAAGGTCCCTGACCAGGAATCGAACCCACCAACTTTCAGTTACAGTACAATCCAACCAAATGAGCCACACTGGCTGGGACTAGTTTTATTATTCTTAATTAGAAAGGGGTGGGGCATGCTCTAAATGTTGTTTCTTCTCACCTCACAGCTCTGAGAAAAGAATATCGCTTTTACCTTTGCTCAGCTTACAGTAGCTGAGGGCGGAGTAAAGAAAGAGTTTGAAAAACATGAAATAAAATTATTACCATTATCAGCAATTTTCAAACATACTGTTGGTAGGGCATGGTATATGTGGCAGAGAAACATAGGAAGCAACTGGGAAATTTCAGGGAAGCTAATAATGAATTAGAAAATAACAGTGCTCTGCAGACAATAATATTGATGATAGTAATGCCATTCCCTGGAGGGCCCTGGGATTCAAAGATGAGAAGCCATTCACTGTGCAAGATGCTAGTATCTGTCACTAGAGTTGTAAAAGCAGCAGAAAACAAGCTCTCAGATCTTAGTGAAGTCACATATAAATGTGATAGCTAGAGACTGCTAATATATGTAAGATAGTATAGTATAAATCAGACATCTGTTATGGCATTGCAGAGACATTATTTGCCTGATCACCGAGGGAGTGACCAGGGTAGAGTGATATTAGTCAGGAAATGCTCTTGAAGGGGTGAGTCATGGGTTTTTGAGTAAGAGGCTGACACGATGTAGATGCACTCAAAAAATATTATCTTAGCAACTGTGTAGAGAATGAACTGAGATGGGGGAGCACAAAGCAAGGCGACCAGGTAGGTGGCAATAATGCAAACGAGGGGATGGCAGCCAGGACTGGTGTGTGGGCTGTGAAAGAGAGCTGCGAAGGTTTAGAGAAAGCAATGCAGAGGGTTGCATAACAGCGTGGGCTTTGCAGACAAACCGACTTGGGTTCCAAGCCTGGCCCCGCCGCCGAGCAGCTATGTTACTTGGGTAACTGATCTACCTGCTTTAAGTCTATTCCCTCATCTACAAAATGCACTGTGGGTGTTTGTCGTTTTTGCCGTCCAGTACCTGAACATCTCTGCTAATTGGAGTGACTCCCAGTGGAAGCGAAAACCTCAAGGGAAAGTCGTCCGTCTGCCGACTTCTGGCAGCTAGACCCCGGGCATGTGCCCTGAGCAGGGCTAGCTGATGCTCACCACCCCTCTGCACAGGGGGATAGTGATGCAAAGGCACTGGGGTCAGTTGGAGAATCTTCAAGGGCCCTTTGAGGAGATTAGGATCCAGGGGCATAGAGGAGCACATCCCAGCAGGCTGTGCTCTGATTCTTCTCTTGGCTCCGCCCTGAACCCAGTCCCCAACCTTCCTATGGATTCTGTGAGTTGCCCAATACCTTTCCAGTAAATTCCTTCTCTGCTTAAGTTACCTGCTGTTTACTAGCAAGAACCCTGACTAAAACAGGGCTGTTTTGAGGACTGAATAAGACGGTATCCAGATGGTATATATAAAGCCCCAAACCCAGTACCTGCCACTTACTTACTGAATTGTTGCTCTAAAAAAAAACAAAGAAAGGATTTGGGACAGACTAGTCACAGACCTTGATAACTAATTAGATGTGGAAGAAGAGTAAAAAGGAAGAATGAAGAGGTAACGTTTAGAAGTTTAGAAGTTTGCCTTCCACATCCTGTTCTACCTCTAACAAGATTACAGAAACAAGATTACGGAAATGTGTCTTCTCATGGCAAAGCACTGACCTCTCAACACGGCGACGGAGCCCACAGTATTTTACTGCCATGACAAAGTCTAAGCTTGTTAGCCCAGCACCCGAGGCCCTTCGTAACCGTGTCCGAACCTGCCTTTCTGGCCCGATGCTCGCCACTCCCAGAAAAGCACCTGACACTGGAGTCAGATTAAGCTGCTCGGAGTCCCATGAACCCATCACGTTATTCTAAGCTTCTCTGCTTTTGCATAGTGTATTCTCTCTGCCTGGAAGGTCCTTTTTATCCACCCTCAACATTAACTGCTCATTTAAGACTTGAGTGACATATTTTCTCTTCGAAGAAGCTCTTCCTAAGTCCTTCCAGGCAGGCTCACTCATCCCTTGTTCGAGGCTCCCACAGAATTCTGTTCAGGCCTCCCTGATAGAACCACATTTTATTCTCTTGTTCTCTTTCTGTCTCCCTCCTTCACTGCCCTGTGTGGTCCCAGACACCAGGGACCAGTGTTTGGTCATCCTTGTATCACTGTTGCCTGACATTGTCTGGCAGGTAGATGGTCCTTCACAGGCTCATTGTCAAACACCCAGAACCTGTCTTTATATATTTGGTTAGAGATGAAAGGGTGTGACTGTACGATAATAAATGTGATTGGACAACTCGCATAAAAAAAGTCAGTCACAGTCATTATTTATGTATTAAGTATGAATTAGGGTTCCTTTAACTCACTCTGCACCAACAGGGCTTTGCGCCACCATGTACAATAAAGGAATTGGAATCCTTTTTGAGGTGCTGCTTTGATATAACCAAAACAATGGGGTTAGTTTGCTGAAAAGACCATGGATGGAGACCCTGGCGTCAAGGGTCCAGGCCAACAGCCTAGCTTAGGTCTACTTGGAGACACTGTTTAGCTCTGATCCCCGTGAGTCAATCAACTCACCTTTCCCAAATAGGAACTGCGAATGAAAATAAATATTTCCCTTTGTGTTTCCCAAAGTTAAGCTTAGGCACAAGGTTCCAGGGGAACATAGCCATGAAGCAGCACTTAGTTAATCTTCCATTGCCCTTAGAAGTTATTCTTCTCCATTTTATTTTTAAAACATTAGACTTTTTTTTATAATTAATTTTTGTGTACACAAGACACATCTGTGATCCAGAATACAAAAGTACATGGTATGAAATTCCCACCCTCCCCTAGCTTGTTGTATCTAGCCATCCAGCTTCTCTCCTTATGGGCAATCAAAGCTATTATTACTTTCTCGTGCTTTCTTCCAGAGATATCTTATGCACGTAAGAAGTATTTTTTGTTCCTGGCTGGGTAGCTCCGTTGTTTAGAGCATTGTCCAGACATGCCAAGGTTGTGGGTTCGATTCCCCGGTCAGGGCACAAACAAGGGCCAACCAGTGAAGGCATCAGTAAGTGGAACAACAAATTAAAGTCTCTCTCTTTCTCCCTCTCTCTAAAAATCAATCAATAAAATTTTTTAAAAAGTATTTTGATATTTTCCACTGCCTTTTACTCAAAAGTCAACGTAGTACACACAGTTTCTGCAGCTTGCTTTTTTTCACTAAATAATATATCTTTAGATCTTTCCCTATCAGCATAGATGAGCACATATCATTTTTCCTGGCTGTGTGGCATTCCACTGCAAAGACTCTAATCTAGTAAGCCGGTTTCCTGTTAATGGACCTTTAGGGGTTTCCCAATCCTTTCTATCTTATAAAAAAATTTTTAGCAGCTCTTTTAAACCTCCCTACAAACTTTTAAACACAGACCATTAGATAAAGATGCCATCAATTTTCTGCCTCCCACCCGCCTGAAATTCAGACTCCTTCAATGCCAGGGCATAGTTCTCCGGACACGCATGGTCTTGCTTGTTTCTGTGCCATTTCTGCAGCCACCAGGTTTACCTGGGAAACCCCCTGCTAACCTATCAAACCCAAGTCTGGATATCCTGCCAGAGCGAGTTAATCATAGTGCATGCTGTCGTGTAGCATGTCTGTATGCCCCTCCTTCCCCACCGTTGTACTTATTATGCTGCTTTGAAATCTGTTACCAGGTCTGTGTTCCCCTTTGCCTGCGAGCACCTGAGAGCTGACTCGCGTCAGGATGCCCAGCACCTAGCAGAGAGCCTGGTCACAGAAGCTGCTCAATAAATATTTGTTGAACGAATGAATAAATAATGTGGAGGAGAGGTGAGCATACTCATACTCTGTAGCGACAAGTACTTGGAAAACCTTAGAATGAGCCCTCAACTTTGCAGAGTGTAGTGGAAGCAGCATTGGTTCAAGAATCAAGAGAGCCAATTGGTTGGCGGAAGCAGGAAAACCTTTTCCCACATGTTCATTACTGCTTCCTCAAAGCCGAGAAGGGCTGGTGCCTGATCGCTGCTGAGAAAGAATGAAGCTTTGCCGTTATGTTCGTATTTGAATCTGCTAATGGCAACCTTTATTTCAAAGAGCCTGCAAGGAGAAAGCTAGAACCAGACGGTCTGTAGCTTTTGGACTAACAAGAAAACATTTCCAATACCCAGTCATGGGTAAACGATCAGAAAACCAGTGACTTTATTAACAGCTCCAATTGAACAAATTCAACCAACTGACTTTTACAATTGTATTTTATGGATTAAATTAACACATTTTCCATACAAACAGGTTTTTTCAGGGTTAGTGGTAATCACATGCTCAATCTGGGAAATGAAACCGAAACCTTATAAATAACCTTGTGCGGGCAGGCCCCTGGCTCCTGCCCTGGGAACAGTAAACAGAGCAATAGCAGGACAACCGGAGACAGAGCCCCTGTGGATCGAAACTGAAATAAGACCTTTACCCCACCTGGCCTGCCTCAGAACGCGGCTCCTTGCTCATTGCTGTCCTTTGATAACCAGAATGTAAATGTTCTCCTGCCCTCTCTTCTTTGTTTTACTGGACAGTAGTAGACACACTACATTCATACCACTTCACCAGCAGTGTATGAAAGTAAGATTCTTTCGCCCCAATGATTCTGGTCAAATATCATGGTGACCCGCAGGTTGTTTTTGACTAAGACTCGATCCAAGTTTTATATTCATAACTTTTATTGCCACCGTGTTCAATACATATTTGTTGATTACCTAAATGAATATTTTGCCATCAATTAGCTCTGCAGCCTTGGGCAAATCTCATCGAACTCTTCTAGACCTCATTATCCTCACCTATGCAATCCAGCTCGATTGTCATCTTTTCCAAATTATTTTGAGCAATTTAAACCCTTTTTTCAAACAATGTCATAGGCAGGAGCCAATATAGCAAACAGAAAAAAGTGGGGCTACTCTAGGTAAAATAGGCCTGGGGGTCCTAAGACACCTTGCTTCACCTCCTCTTTCCCACCCTCATTTCTGCTTTGAGCCATTCTCCCGAGTTCCCAGACTCCGGGAGGTGCCGTCTAAAAACCATGGGGTCAGATGATCACATACATAACATTGACTCGCTAGCAAGGAGACATTGCTGAGTGGGACCAGAGATTCCCGACCTATACCCTCTTCCTTCAACAGGGTAAAGCCACCCAGGCAAATTAAAATGTGAAATTGCTTTGCTTTGGATGGAATCAATCAACTCATCCAATGTCAATTACTTATTTCATGCTAACCAGAATAGGAAATGACATATTTTTTGATAAATGAACAATGAACATAGTAACATAAATTACTAACAATTGTTAGTAGACAAAAATTTCTCCACATATTATGAAAATGGGGGGGGGTGTTAATAAAAGGAGCCCTTGGGGAGTGAAAAGGTCGAGAATAACGATGAATTCCATTTTCTTTCTTTTCATACAAATCAAATGAGGCAAGGAAAGGTTAGACAGCCTGCTGGCCAATCCCTCACAGCCCAGGGGCCGAGTCAACACTGGGACGGACACGGCACTCCCAAGTCCAGCCCGGCGCTTTCGCGCACCCATGGTGCGTTTCTACGTAAAGTTAGGCTTTTACCTTTATGTGTGGGATCCGCGGTCACATGGCTACAGGACGACAGAATGTCCTCACTATCTCAGTACTCATTATCCAGATCTTATATTTGAAGTTGTATGGGAGTGTAAGGGTTATCATAACATAGAAATGTTTACTTATAAATGCTGACTATAAAACCCATTCAAATCTTCCTCTCCATTCAACATTAGCATAGATTCCCCCCTTCCAAAATCAACTTCTTTGTCAGGTCTCTAGCTGGTGATTTTAATGCATCTTTGACAATACAGTACATTGCCATGCAAATAAGCTATTGTACAAAGTGAAATCACACATCCTGCAAAAGATCAATTTTCTGAGATTTATGAAAGAAGGCCAATGTGCTTAGTTTATAGTGAAAGAGGGGGAAAGATGGGGGTGATATTGAAGAGGCAGAAAAAGGCCAGAGTAGGGAGGGCCTCGTGGGTCTCAGTGGTTTTCATTCTGATTTGGGATGGGGGATTCTGGAAGGCCCTTAAGCAGGGGAAGCGACAATCAGATTTATCTCTACAATTTTCATTTTGAACTGGCAAACACACTAAAATATATGACCTTGTCATTGTATTTCTGTGGCTCTATCCCACAGATGCCGCTCCACATCTATGAGGTTATTTGTTGCTGCATCATGCGTAAGAGCAAAACATGGACCCAGCTGTGATGTTCAGCAAAAGGGGCCTGGCTCAATAAATGACGGCGTGATGTGCAACTGTAAAAATGAACAAAAAGATCTCTATGTACTGTATGGGAAGAACTTTAGGACATATTGGTAAGTGAAAAAAAGGATGACAGAGAACAGTCTGGAACAGTGTACATGATAAACTACCTTATGCGTAATAAGGCGAGAGATACATTTGTATGTGCTTGCATTTGCCTTAAGCATCCTAGAAGGGAGTGCTCATCATTAAGAGGTTCGGGTGGGGGGAGAAATGGAGAAGTCGGTGCAAGACTTCTCTGGGCATATTATCTTTATAGTGTCTTAAATTTTAGATCATGCAAATGTAGTGCCTAATAAAAATAAGTATGTTTGAAATTTACTCTGGCTGCTCCGTGAAGAGTGTAGGGACGTAACAGCAGAAGCTGTGAGGCCATTTAGGAAGTTACTGAGGCAGTTCAGGCAAGAGCTGGTGGCACCTGGCACTGGATGGTAGCAGTGGAGTTTGTGAGAAGGAGCTGGTTTGAGGGTATCGAGCCAATTAGACTTGTTGATGGTTTGCATATAGTATGTGAGAGAAGAAAAAAAAAGAAATCAAGGATAATTCCTAATATTCATCTTGAGCAACTGGAGGAGAGATGGGGTAGAGGTGGTAGAGGCAAGGAAAACCAGGAATCAAGGGTTCTGTTTGGAACACATTATAAGAACATGCCTAGAGAGATTTTTCCAAAGATGAGTTCAATTCCCCACGAGTTCAAATTAAAGGTTTGAGAGACCCTGGTAAAATGAATAAATCCCTCAAATAAACTTCTTTCTTTATTTTCATGGTACACAAATAAAATATAAAAGGAAAATGTGCTTGTGTTATTATAAATGTTTTGGAAAAAAATTTTGTTCATAAATTTTAAGCACTGGATTAAAATGATAGAAAATACCTGGCTGGCATAGCTCAGTGGATTGAGCATTGGCTTGCACACCAAACAGCTGCCGGTTCAATTCCCCAGTCAGGACACAGGCCTGGGTCCCCGGTTGGGGCGCTTATGGAACCAATCAATGATTCTCTCTCACATTGATGTTTCTCTCCCTCCTGTTCTCCCTTCATTCCTCTCTCTCTCAAATCAAAAATAAAAACTGAAGATTAGCTGAAGAGAAGTCTCGTAACCAAGGACTTACAGAAGAAGCCATAGCAAGACTGGGAGAACGTGCAGAGATGCAAAAGAGCTAGCCCACTCCCATGGGCACCAGCTGAGGTTCCCGAGGGAGGCTTCAGCTGCTGGGGGTTCCCCCTGATAAGCATAGCATCTCAAGCCCAAGCCGGGCTCCCCAGCCCAGAGTACCAGATCCAGGAAGAGATGCCCACATAACACCTGGTTGTGAAAAGCAGCAGGTTTTCTGTCTGCCAGGGAGAGATGGCTAGGGACACAGGCAACCTCTTAAAGGGCCAGTGCACAGTATCTCCTTTGCAACCACTCATCCTGGGCTCCGGGGCAGGGAAGGTGGAACAGACTCAAGTCATGAGAGGAGAGACTGGAGTTTGTGGCTCTGAAGAGAGAGCTGATGGGACAACCTCTGGGACCCCCTGTGCTGAGTCACTTTACTGCCCTGCAGATGCCATCTTTCTTGGGCGGAGCACATCCCTCATGTGACATTGGCCTGGGGGAAAGCAAAAGCCCCACCCTCCGGACTCCCTGACGTCCCACCCTATGGAGCTCCCACCCTGCTAAGGAGTCGGTGGCCTGGGCTTGGGTGTAGAGGCCTAGGCAGACTCCAGCTCCTGGCCAATCCACTGTCTTGACTCTTGGTGGCTCTACCCTGCTGAGGTCTGGACAGAATTGAGGACAGTCTGAGTTGCATGGCCCTGGAGCAGGGGCCACAACCCCAAACAACCCCAAACTTGCCCCAAACCTGACCAGCACCACCCTTCTCTCGACTCCCAGTTGCCCCTCCCTGCTGAGCTCAGGCTCCTAGCAGAATATGGGACAGACTGAGGTGTGCGGCTCTAAGACGGGGTAATTTTTTCATCACATGCCCAGCTGGTGCAGAGCCTTCCCTTCACGTGACCAAATCTTGTTCTGCTGAAGCCTGACAAACCCTGATGATTCCCTGGGACCTCACCCCGCCACAAAGGTGCGCGAGTACCCAGTGGGTGGCAGCTAGACTTGGTATACCCTGGGACATCGGCTAGGCGGCCTCAGAGCCAGCACTGGCACCAAGACTGGCCCTGTATAGATCTGGAGAACACTTCTTGCCCCAGCTGGTGACTCTCTGAAACTTAATTGCATGCCACTTGAATGTCGCCAGAGGCTCTGTCAGTGACCGAGCCTGACAGGCAGCCAGCAGGCGGGGGCAGGCCGACGGGAACTCGGGGTTCCCAGCGACTTTTTCTGACCTGCTTTTGCTTTGCGTGCTGGTAAAAGTGAGACTTGGTGCAAAAGGACAGAGCCCCTGCAGTGGCAGAAACTCAAGAAAATAAATGGAATTTAAACTTTTTCTCTTGGATACTGAATTGACATCTTTATTAATAAAATAACGTCCTACATATCCTAGACTGGTAACAGGGCAGGAGGCAGACAGTAATAATTTTTTCTCCTTTACCGCTTTACGAGTGAAATACACTTTTTTCCTGGTAAAAATGCAAAACTTCTACCTTAAGAATTCTACCTTCGGCTACTAATTTGTCTCTTGTGCGTCTACTCAGGGTAGGACAGACTTTGGAAATGTCCCAGTGTTACTGTGTGTCGTATTTGCTGTGATGTTCAGCGCCTTAGACAGCTGCGACTGCCAAAATGAATGACAAACACTGAATGGCTCAGACAGCAAACACTCGCTTCTCCCGGTTTGGGCGGCTAGAAGTCTAAGAGCAGGGCGCCCACAGGGCCAGGCTCCCGTGACAGCCATCATCCTGGCTCTGTCCTCGCTGTCCTTGGTGCACGTGTGCACACATAGAACTCTCATAGGTCTCTTCGTCTCCTTATAAGGGCACTAATCTCATCATGGGGGCTTCAGCCTCATGACCTCACCGAAACCTGCAGAGCCATCCAAGGCCCATTATCCAAGAGCCATCATGTTGGGAATTAGGGTTTCCACGTATGGATTTGGGGGCCACACAAACATTCAGTCTATAGCAGTCAGCCCAGGTGCCCCTTCAGCTGGAAGACTCTCACACCCCCCAGGTGCCTGGGGAGTTGGCTGCTGAGTTTACAACTGAGTCCCCCAAAGGACCTGCCTGAAAGAAGCAGTCTCCTTTAAGTTTAGGTGCCCTCCCCATGGGGAGTGAGAGATGCATACAAAGGCGGGGCGGGGGGCGAGCACAAAGATCCAGCTCTCTTGCCTCAGTATGAGAAAACTTGGGGCAGCCTTCCCACCTTCTGAGCTCCCGTGAGGGCAGCTGAGCCCAGACTGCTCCTTTGTTCTGTTCCACCCCCTCCCCAACAGACTTTCTGCACACAACAGGCGTCCCGCACACAGATCTCTGTCTCAGGGTCTCTTTCCTAGGGAACCCTGTCTAAGACACCAGGAGACCTCATTAATAGCATATTTAAATAATAAAGAGCCAAATCATGCAGATTTCTCACATTTTGCATAGTCTGAGGCACAGTGTAAAAGGCAAACACGGCAGATAACGGCCCGAGTACGGAATATACCAGGGGACCCTCAAAGGGTTGCTCCGTGCACCGTGCACGTGTCAGGCACATATTGCGGAAGAGAAAAACCACCCTTAGGCCTATTTGGTGCCACCTGTTTTTATCTAGCACAGGGAGCAGTTTCTTTGCTCATTGTAATGGATCTCAATTGCACGACAATGAGAAAGAACAACGTTTTGATCCCATTATGCTAGCATTTATTTTTGTTCCTTAAAGAACTTTAACAACAGGAAGTCCAATTTTAGCCTGAATATCCTTGGAAGAAATGAAGAGTAAATAATAAAACAAAACAGCCTGTTCAGCAAGACTCCTGAAGAATTTCCCCGCAGCAGTCATGGGGCTGCACCGAAAGAACAGGACTTTGCTGCTGAGTTGATTTATCATACATGTAACAATCCCCAGGTCACAGATTCTTCCTGCTAATTTATTTCCATCGTTGTAATTTATTTAGCTTCCACCTCTCAAGATCTTTTATGACCATTAGTAAGACTTTAAAAATAGCACCCACCGGCAGCTTTTCACAAAGAATGTGCAAGCTCTCCTCTTGCCCCGTGGTCACTTGGCGGGCACAGTTTGACATGTGGCGGAGGCCGGAGGATGTTCTTCATCACCGACGGAGCCTACCTTACATTCGGACATTTAGTCGCAAAGAAACCCCGTCTTCAGGATTCTCTCTTGTTTTCTTGAACAGCTATTCCTCTACTGATTGCCTTTTCAGTTTTTGAATTTTGTCATTTTTCGTTAGAAGTCATTGTATTACCTGTTTTATTTTTAAAATGGAAATGGGATAAATGAAAAAGGAAAAAAAAAGTATCCATAATCCTGCCACCAGTATAAACCAGAATCAACCTTGGTGGTTTATTTACTTCCACAGTTTTCCAAAATAGTGTGTATACAATTTTTACAAAATATACTCATGGCATTTTATAATTTAACTTACCAACATGCAATTAATATAGCCCATGTCAATAAATACATTTTAATTTAAATATTATTTAATAGATATATATTTTATAGTATGGGCCTATCATAATTTTTAAAAAGATTTTATTTATTTATTTTTAGAGAAAGGGGAAAGGAGGGAGAAAAAGAGGGAGAGAAATATCAATATGTGGTTTCCTCTCAGTCGTCCCCTACTGGGGACCTGGCCCACAACCCAGGCATGTGCCCTGACTGGGATTCGAACTAGCCACACTTTGGTTCAGAGGCCAGCACTCAATCCACTGAGTCATACCAGCTAGGGCCATAATTTTTAAATCAATACGCTACTATTAAACATTTATATCCTTTATTTTTAATTTTATGAACAATAAATAAAGAAAAATCCTTGCAAATAAAGCTTTGTACAAATGACAAGTTATTTGCCTAGGGCAAATCCTTAAAAGTGAGATTTCTAGATCAAAAAAACAAGTACATATTTAATATTTAAAAAAACACTTATTGCAGTGATCCTGAGAAAGAAGAGCAAAGTTAGAGGAATCACACTCCCTAATATCAAACTATACTAGAAGGCCGTAATAATCAAAACAGCATGGTACTGGCATAAAAACAGACACATAGAACAATGGAACAGACTAGGGAGCCCATAAATAAATCCACACCTTTAAAGTCAATTAATATTTGACAGGGGATGCAAACACATACAGTGGGTTGAAGATAGTGTATTGAATAAATGGTGTTGGAAAAATTGGACAGATAGTGCAGAAAAATGAAACTAGACCACCTTCTTACACCACACCCAAGAATAAATTCAAAATGGATCAAAGATTTAAATGTTATACCCAAAACCATAAAAATTGTAGAAGAAAACCTAGGCAGCAAAATCTCATACATTGCTTGTAGCAATATTTTATCAAATACGTCTCCCCAGGCAAGGGAAACAAAACAAAAAATAAACAAATGGGACTACATCAAACGAAAAAGTTTTTGCACAGCAAAGGAAATCATCAACAAAATAAAAAGACAACCCACAGAATGGGAGGACATATTTGCCGATACACCTGATAAGGGGTCAATATCCAAAATTTACAAAGAGCTTACAAAACTCAATACCAAAAAAAAACAAAACACCCAATTTAAAAAATAGGCAAAGGACCTGAATAGACACTTATCCAAAAAGAACATACAGAAGAACAATAGACATATGAAAAGATGCCCAATGTCACTAATTATCAGAGAAATGCTAATTAAAACCACAATGAGATACTACCTCACACTGGTCAGAACAGCTGTCATCAATGAATCAACAAACAACAAGTGCTGGTGAGAATGTGGAGAAAGAGAACCCTTGTGCACTGTTGATGGAATGCAGACTGGTGCAGCCACTGTGGAAAGCAGGATGGAGATGCCTCCAAAAATTAAAAATGGATCTGCCTTCTGACCCAGCCATCCCATTTCTGGGAATATATCCAAAGGAACTCAAAACACTAATTTGAAAGAACATAAGCACCCCTCTGTTCATTGTAGCATTATTTACAATTGCCAAGATACGGAAGCAGCCCAAGGGTCCATCAGTAGATGAGTGCATAAAACAACTATGGGACATTTACACAATGGATACTACTCGGCTGTAAAAAAGAAAATTTTACCCTTTGTGACAGCATGGATGGACCTTAGAGAACATTATGCTAAGTGAAATAAGCCAGTCAGAGAAGGACAAATGCCATATGATTTCACTCATATGTGGAATCTAATGAACAAACTGAACTAACAAGGAAAATGGGGACAGACTAATTGACAGGGAGCAGGATGACAGCTGGAGGGGAGGAAGGTAAGGAGGTGGAGGGACTGAGCCAAAAGGAAAAAGGACTCAGGGACACAGACAACAGTGTGCTGAGTGCTGGGGGGAGGGGAGTATAGGGGGCTAAATGGTAATGGAAAAAATACAATAAAGATTAAATTTTGAAAAATTAAAAAAATAAAAATACTTGTGGCTGAATTGTTTCCATTTACATGTCCGCTTTCAGTAGTTGACTGTGTTCTTTCCCCACACCCTTGTCAGTGATTCTCACTCTGGTTTTTTAATTGATTTTAGAGAGAGAGGAAGGGGGAGAGAGAGAGAAACACTGATTTGTTGTTCCGCTTATTTATTAAGCATTCATTGGTTGATTCTTATCTATGCCCTGACTGGGGCTCAAACCCACAAACTTGACATATTGTGCCATGTTCTAACCAGTGGAGCTACCTGGCCAGAGTCTATCATGCTTTTTCATCTGTGCTAATTTAACAGATGAAAAGTAGGATCTTGTTTTCAGTTACATTTTTTTGATGTCTAGTGAGCCAGAATTTTTAAAAATGTTTATTGACCATGTATATTGCTTTTTGGGGGGAACTGCCTGTTCATGTCATCTGAATATAAAATATCGAGTCCTAATATTTTTCCTATCAAGTCTTAAGACCCCTGTCTATGTACTTAGCATATATATATGTGTGTGTGTGTGTGTGTATTCTACACAGAGAATTACATGTATTCTAACAAGTTTCCCCCAAGTTTGCTTTACTTTTAAATTTAACTTTATGGGCATAAAGATTTTTTAAAGTAGTCAAGTGTATCAATTTCTTCTTTATAACTCTGCCTACGTTACAATGCTAAAAAGACATTCTGTACCAGGATTATATAAATAATCTAAGAGGAATTGTATTTTCTCCTAATAATTGAACTCAATAGGAATGGTTTTATTACATTTAAAAAGTTAACCTACCAAATTTTGATTATAACTATGAGGTAGAAATCTAATTTTATTTTTTTCTATTGTTTAAGAAATTAGCCCAAATTTATTTTAAAAATCCATCCCTTCCTCAACTGAAATGTCATTAATATGTGATCAGTTCTTAAATAAATTTAAATTTGTTTCTAGGCTTTTTATTCTGATTGGTTAGTCTGTCTGAGTCCTTAAGCTTATACCATACTTTGAATTCATATCATTTTATAATGTATTGTGATACCCTTCTCTTCTCTTTTTTAAAGACCATGTTATCTTTTAATGTTTAACTCTACTTCTCTTTTTTAAAATATCCATTATTTTAAGTATTTATATAATGAGCAGTATTCAGTTCACAGCAAAATTAAGAGGAAGCTACCAAGATTTTCCATATACTTGTTGCCCCTGAACATTCGTGGCCCCCTAATTATCAACACCCCCACCAGAGTGCTACATTTGTTACAATTGATGAACCTACAATGACATATTTTTTTGATATATTTTACACTATATTGTGTATTTTTTTCATATATTTTTATACTAACTTTGGCACATTTTCTCTCCCTGGCTGCCCAAATCCTTTGGGATACCATTAAATTTATATGTGGAGTTAGGGAGAATGTACTTTTTACAATATTAAAATATCCAGAAATATCATTTATCTTTCCACTTACTTAGGTCTTTGATTATGACCCTTGATCAGAATCTGTAAATTCTTCACATAGGTCTAGCATATTTCATGTTAAATTAATTCATTATGCTGTTATTGTTAAATGGGATATTTTTTTCATTATACTACCTACTACCGAGCCTACTGACTTGTTTTTAAATGATAACTTTATTGACATATAATTCCGGTACTATAAAATGCATTCTTTTAAAGTGTACATTTCGTTGTTTCTATCACAAGCGTGTGCAGTATCCATCCACCGGAGAATGTTTTTATCACTCCCAAGGAAGCCCCGTGCCTATGAGCAGTCACTCTGATTCTGTCTCTTCATTAGTTCTTTCTCAGCTATATTCTTTATAGTTAAACTGTAAGCGTAAGTATAGCTTTCTCGAGTTCCAGAAATCAGTCTGGTGATTTAATGAACTGAACAGAGTTAAGGAAACTCCTGAACTTATAGCCAGTTGGTCAGAAAGTGCAGCTGAAGTTTGAAATGAGGGCAGTCTTGGAGGGGTTGTGCTGGTTACCTTGTTGGATCTACACTAGCCCTGGGTTGGTAAGGCCGAGGCTGAATTGCAGTGCCCCTGCTGTAGTTGAAATGCAGTAAGCTTCTTTTCATGTTCTTTTTGACTATTTGTATATCTTCTTTGGAGAAAAGCCTATTCAAGTCCTTTGCTCAGTTTTAACTGGGTTATTCATCTATTATTATTGAGTTGTAAGAGT
Source organism: Mormoops blainvillei (assembly GCA_004026545.1). NCBI lineage: Eukaryota > Metazoa > Chordata > Mammalia > Chiroptera > Mormoopidae > Mormoops > Mormoops blainvillei. The sequence goes on from PVJD01013181.1 coordinate 23,621, forward strand.
TCTTTATATATTCTGAATATCAGATATATCAGATGAATGAAGATATATAATTTGCAAATATTTTCTTCTGTGTGCTGTCTTTTCATGTTCTTGAAGGTATCCTTTGAATCACAGAACTTACTAATTTTGATAAAGCCCCATTTACGTATTTTTTATCTTGTAATTTGTGCTTTGTATCATATCTGAGAAACCATCACCTAACTCAAGGTCACAAAGATTTACTACTGCATTTTTCTTCTTAGCTCTCATTTTTAGTCTATGATTCAGTTTCACTTAATTTTTGTGCATGGTGTGAGGTAGGGGTTCAATTTCATTTTTTTCTATGTGGATATCCTGTTAGTCCCAGTACCTGGTCTACTGACTTTTAAACATTTTGTAACTACCCACCTACCATTTGGTTAAAACAATTTTGTCTGTTTTTGTTTTGTAGTTAACATTTATTAAGAACCTACTGTGTACCGGGCACTGTGCTATGGGTTTACACACAGGATCTCATTTAATCCTCATAGCCACCCTCTGAAGTAGGGAGTATCATATCTTCAAACTGCAGATGGAAAAAAATGAGGTACAGAGAGCTTAGGTAATGTGCCCAAGAACTCACTCAGGTGACATGTAACAGAACTAAGATTTCTACCTGGCTGTCTGCTGTCTGGCCATGAGGCTTTTTCCTTTTTTAAATTAAGATATAATTGCCATATAACATTATATTAGTTTCTAATGTAGAACACAGTGATTTGATAAATGTATAATAGCAAAATGAGTCTAGTTAACATCTACCACCATACACAGTTACACTTTTTGTCTTACGATAAGAACTTTTAAGATCTACTCCCTTAGTAACTTGCAAATACACAATACAGTATTATTAATTATACTCACCATGATGTACATTACATCCCCAGGACTTACTTATTTTATAACTGAAAGTTTCTATCTTTTGACCACTTCCATCCATTTCCCACCATTGTATCCCTGCACCCACCTCTGGCAATTACCAATCTGCTCTCTGTATCTGAGATCAAAAAACATTTTTTAAAAGATTTTACATATAAATGAGATTATACGATATTTATCTAACAATCATTTTTGAGGAATATTTTCTGAAACTATAGCTATCCAGAGCAGTTTATTATTCTAATTTTTTAAAAAATAAGTCTTTCTTTATAAGCAATATGGTGCCTTTAACCTTACAGAAAGAGAGAATTTATTTTCATCTTATTGTTTTATTTCAAAAGTAAATTAATGAACTTGAATAGATGACTCACAAATACTATACAGATTTCAAAAGGTAGAAAATAGTATATACGGTAGAAGAAAATCTTTTCACCCGTTTCAGAGTCACATTCTTCTCCTTGCAAGCAACTACTGTGTTCTATTAAAAAGCAGGATTTTTAAAAATAAAATATAGGACACAGTGAAGGCAGTCCTGAGAGGAAAGTTCATAGCAATACAGGCCCACCGAAAAAAGACAAAAACATTTCAAATAAACAACCTAACCTTACATCTGTAAGAACCGGAGAAACAACAAAGCCCAGAGCAGGTAGAAGGAAAAAAATAATCAAGATGAGAGCAGAACTGAATGAAATAGAGAGTAAAAGAACACTTCAAAGGGTCAATAAATCCAGGAGCTGGTTCTTTGAAAAGGTAAACAAAATTGACAAGCCTTTAAGCAGACTCGTGAAGAAAAAAAGGGAGAGAATGCAAATAATTAAAATCAGAAATGAAAGAGGAGAAATTACAGCCGATACCCTAGAAATACAAAGGATTGTAAGAAATTACTATGAACAACTATATGCCAAGAAATTTGAAAACCTGGGTGAAATGAACAAATTTCTAGAAAAATATAATCTTCCAAAACTGAATGAAGAAGAAGCAGAAAGCCTGAACAGACCAATAACAGCTGGTGAAATTGAAGCAGTAATCAAAAAACTCCAGACACACAAAAGCCCTGGGCCAGATGGTTTCACAGGAGAATTTTACAAAACATTTCAGGAAGAGCTAACCCCTTGTATGGAATCATAAATGATCCCTAATAGTCCTTCTCAGACTATTCCAAAAAAATTCAAGAAGAGGGAAGACTCCCAAACTCTTTTTAGAGGCCAGCATCATCCTAATCCCGAAATTAGATAAAGACACAACAAAGAAAGAAAACTTCAGGCGAATATCACTGATGAACATAGATGCTAAAATCCTCAACGAAATATTGGCAAACCATATCCAGCAATACATCAAAAAGATCACCCACCATGATCAAGTGGGATTCATCCCAGAGATGGAAAGATGGTACAATATTCACAAATCAATAAACATAATACATTACATAAACAAAAGGAAAGACAAAAATCATGTGATCATATTAATAGATGTGGAAAAAGCATTTGATAAGATACAGTACCCTTTGATGACAAAAACACTCAGTAAAGTGGGAATAAAGGGGGGCATACCTCAACATAATAAAGTCTATGAATGAGAAACTTACATCCAATGTTATACTGAATGGGCAAAAACTAAAAGCTTTCCCACTAAGATCTATAACAAGACAAGGATGTCTGCTTTCACCACTTCTATTCAACATAGTATTAGAAGTCCTAGCCACAGTGATCAGACAAGAAAAAGAAACAAAAGGCATCCAAATTGGAAAGGAGGAAGTAAAACTGTCATTGTTTGCAGATGACATGATGGTGTACATAGAAAACCCTATAGACTCCACCAAAAAACTGCTCAACCTAATAAGTGAATTTGGCAATCAGCAGAATACAAAGTCAATATTCAGAAATCAAAGGCATTTTTGTACACCAACAATGACATATCAGAAGCGGAAATCAGGAAAAGAACCCCATTTACTATAGCAACAAGAAAAATAAAGTACCTAGGAATAAACTTAACCAAGGAGGTTAAAGACCTGTACTCAGAAAACTACACAACACTGAAGAAATAAATTAAGACACAAATAAATGGGACCATATATATCGTGTTCATGGATTGGAAGAATTAACATCATCAAAAATGTCCATGCTACCCAAAGCAATTTATAGATTCAACACAATCCCTCTTAAAATACCAATGACATATTTCACAGATACAGAACAAACATTTCAAAAGTTTATATGGAATCATAAATGACCCTGAATAGCTACAGCAATTTTGAGAAAGAAGAACAAAGTAGGAGGGATCACAATACCTGACATCAAACTACATTATAAGGCCACTGTCATCAAAAGAGTCTGGTACTGGAATAAGAACAGACACATAGATCAATGGAACAGGATAGAGAGCCCAGAAATAACCCCACGTCTCTATGGTCAATTAATATTTGACAAAGGGGGCAGAAGCATAAAATGGAGTAAAAATAGCCTCTTCAACAAATGGTGTTGGGAGATCTAGACAGCTACATGTAAAAAAATGAAATTCGACCACCAACTTATACCACACACAAAAATAGACTCGAGATGGATAAAAGACTTAAATATAAGTCACGATACCATAAAAGTCCTGGAGGAGAACATAGGCAGGAAAATCTCAGATATCCCACACAGCAATATTTTCATCGTTATGTCCCGTAGAGCAAGGACCATAAAGGAAAGAATAAACAAATGGGACTTCATCAAAATGAGAAGCTTCTGCATGGCAAAAGAAAACATCAGCAAAATGAAAAGGGAACCAACCATATGGGAAAATACATTTGCCAATGATACCTTGGACAAGGGTTTAATCTCCAAAATATATAAAGAACTCACATGCCTCCACTCCAGGAAGACATACAATCCAATTAAAAAATGGGCAAAGGACCTGAACAGACACTTCTCCAAGGAGGATACACACAGGGCCCAGAGACATATGAAAGGATGCTCAGCATCACTAGCCATCAGAGAGATGCAAATTAAAACCACAGTGAGATACCGCTTCACAGCAGTCAGAATGGCCATCATACACAAATCAATAAACGACAAGTGCTGGCGAGGATGTGGAGAAAAGGGAACCATGGTGCACTGTTGGTGGGAATGCAGACTGGTACAGCCACTGTGGAAAACAGTTTGGAATTTCCTCAAAAAACTAAAACTAGAACTGCCCTTTGACCAGGCAATTCCACTGCTGAGATTATACCCTAAGAATCCTGAAACGCCAATTCAAAAGAACCGATGTACCCCAATGTTCGTAGCAGCACAATTTACAGTAGCCAAGAATTGGAAGCAACTTAAGTGCTTAATAGTAAATGAGTGGATCAGAAAACTAGGGTGTATTTATACAATGGAATACTACTCAGCAGAAAGAAAGACAGAGCTACTACCCTTCGTAACAGCATGGATGGAACTGGAGAGCATTAGGCTAAGTGAAATAAGCCCCATGGTGGAAAACAGATACCATATAATCTCACCTATAAGTGGAAACTAATCAACAAAATAAAGAAGCAAACAAAATATAACCAGCAGCATTGAAATAAAAACAAACCGACAGGAACCAGAGGGGAGGAGGGTGGGGGATAACAGGGGAAAAGGAGGGGAAGGGTCATCAAGGAACATGCATAAAGGACCCATGGACAAAGCCAAATGGGGGAAGGACTGAATGTGGGGTGAAGGGATGGGTGGGGCTCAGGAAAGTGGTGGAGGAAAAATGTTGACAAAAAAAATAGACCGGGGGACGCTAAAAATAGTATAGGAAATTGAGAAGCCAAAAGAACTGATATGTACAGCCCATGGACATGAACTAAGAGGTGTGGGGATGATGGGATGGGGTGCAGGGTGGAGGGATGAAGGGAGGAAAAATGGTATAACTGTAATAGCATAATGAATAAAATATACCAAAAAAAAAAAAAAGACACCTCATTGCAGCCAAAACATTTAAAAAAAAATAAAAAATCTACTGTACAACACACACATACACCTATATAAAAACATGTAATATATACAAAATATATCAAACGTTTACAAGAGAAAAACAATGTGCTAAGCAGGCCTAAGGAGCGCGATGGAAGGCAAAGACCTCGTAAAGAATCTCTTCGCAAAAAAAGAGAGAAGCAGCTGAGAAAACGGTTTGGTATTTTTCCCAATGTTTTCAGTTACCAGTTCATTTAAACTTTGAATTTGTTTTCTCGCCAAAATGCAGCAAGAGATAAATCTAGAACGCATGCCACGTTAACCGCCTTAAAGATAAATGTCCACCACCTCAGCTTCTCCTACCTCAGACGGCGAGAGGGACTGCGCGTGCCCGAGAGGCAGCAGAGCAGGGCGCAAAATGACAAATCAAATTTCTGTACCAAAATGTACTAAGCTTCTTACTATTTGGACTGGAGAAGTCTAAATAAATCAAAACCGTGGCACAAAAATAACTCAAAAGCCTTTCCACAAATAAATTTGTGTTATGTTGTAAACAACTCCAAATAGTCCCTTGGAACCGTGGTGTGTAAAGGGCGAGCTGGCCGTCTGGCGCCAGCGGGCACCTTTAGTAGGCGCTGTAGTCCCAGCTCAGGCTCCATGAGGCCCTGGATGGGGGTGGGGGGGATGCATGGGGAGGCGTAGTGGGGGTAGGAGGTGGGGGGATGGGAAGCAGAAGGGGGTGGGGCAGTGCAGATCCAAACCAAAGGCAAACCAAAGTCACGAAAGGCCAAAAAGATAATAATAATAATATAAACAGAAATGCCATGTGCTCATTAGCCACATAGACCACAATAGAAGCAAGTGAGCTGAATTACCTGACAACATCACAAAGCCTCCCTGAGGCCCTCCCTCTCTCTCAGTCTTTCAGAGTGGGCCTTTCAGTGGATGGCCGCGAGGTTACAGCCATACACTGAGGTGGTCACTAGCCCAGGTTCTGAGCCCCACGGTCTTAGGTCCACTCCAGGCCTGGTCATCTGCCAGCTGTATAACCTCAAGTGGTTATTTAACTTCCTTCTTCATGTGAAAATGGGAATGATAACAATATTTACTTCGGCACGTCATGAAGACTAAATGCGCTAATTCATGTTGAACACTTAATTTAACATGCAAGGACGCACATGGAAGAACACACAAAAATGTTAGCTATTAGTATTAAGGCCACTTCTGTTGTTTTGTAGTTCTTTCTACTCACAGAGCATAACTTATATTCAATTATTTGCCCAAATTAAGGAAAAGAAAAGAAGTCAAATATGGAACCAGTTTAACTTGATGGTGAAAAGTCTGAAATGCATTCAATGTTTCAAACAAATGAAATGGTACTGGTTTCAAATTTGAGTATGTTACAACCCCAGATAACATGGAGAATAAGAAAGTAAACAAATTTTAAAGAATGCAATAAGTAAAACAGGGAATTTAATATAAAGATGCAATTTGTAATAAACAAGTTATTTCTGGAGTACCAAATATGTACCCAGCTGGTCTTCCTACTTCTGTCCTTGCCTTTCTTAAATCTCTATGTGGCACCGTAGCCAAAATCATCTCTTACAGTCTTAAGTCAGACTGTGTCACTTCTCTGTTCAAAATATTCCAATGGCTCCCAACTTCATTTGAAGTAAAAATCAATGTCTTCACAACGCCCTACAGGGCTTCCTATAATCTGCTCACCCTCCCTCACCCCCCACCCCGCCCATTAAAGCTATGATTTCATCCCCGTAACACCCTCCCCCTCCTCGCTCTGCACAAGTCTCACCAAACTGAACTGTCCCATAACTGTGCCTGGGACTCCAACCTCAGGGCCTTTGCACTTGTGGTCTCCTGTGCTGGAGTCATCTTCTGCAAAGTCACATCTCCTTTGCGACCTTGTGACCTTACTCAAAGGCCACCTTACCCAGTCCTATATGAAATTTAACTTCTTCTGCAACCCACCACTTTACGGTCTCTTTTTCTGCCCTGTTACCTCTACAGCATTTCTCTCTACATTTATTGAGCTATTTTGCTTATTTCTTATCCCACCCTCCCTGCCATGTAAGCTCCACAAGTCGGATTTGTGTGTGTTTTGTTGATCGCTGTATCGTTAATCCTCAACACAGCGGTGATGCGGAGCTGCTCACCGGGAGGCCAAGAGCCACCTGGCCCCGCTGCTGATATCGGGGTCCAGATTCTTGTCACTGCACAAGAAAGAATTCGCGAACGACGTAGAGTTAGCGAAGCACACAGCGCATTTATGAAGGCAAAAGTATGTGCTCACGAAGTGAAAGCCGGTGACATCTGGGAACATGAGGACTGGATGGGATCAGGGTGGCAGACTTTATTAAACGTAGCCTGGGCCGGGGATGCGGGAGTCACGTGCTTCTGAAGCTGGGCGGGGGGTGACTGCCACGTGGCTGTCTTGGTTCCTCCTCTCCTGAGAACCCTGTTTCTTTTGGTCCTCCGGGAGCTGCCATAGTGATTCAGGGGGGTAGAGTGGTTCCGAAACTGGAACGCAGATTTATTATAAAGATACTATAATGGTCCTGTTGGTCGCTTTAGGTCAGTGTGGCTGCCGAATCTGGTTGAGGCCGGTTTTCGTCTCAACTACAGGAAATTGGAGAGGGTGACGTGGCGCACGAGTGGTCGGTACAAGTCACACCTGCGATGTTCCAGCCGGCACGCAAAGGGGAGGGGTAGCGCTGGAGGCCTTGGGTCCCCACTCTGACTCTCCCACCTCAGCGACAGCACTGTCAGTTTAATGGGTGAATGAACTCGTGAACGGTGATAGGTGCTTTTACATGTTACTCATCTCTTTTTTGTAAAAGTCTAATTTGTATAATATATCAAACAGGGGTAGCTGTTATTATAATTATGTATTTTTAGATTCCAAAGTTGGAGGTTCCTGAAATTAACAAAAGGCTGAAAACACCTTTAGGTTCTTGAAACAGGAATTTTAAAAACACTAGGTATTTTGACGTGTGACTGTCCTTTAAGGCAACTTTCTTACGATTGAGGCTCAGAGAAAGAAGTTGTTTTCAACTTCTTCCTCAAGAGGAAAGACATACATATATATAAGTGAGCCTTTTCTAATTTTACCACTAATTTCCCAAAGCTTAAATACGATTTTCGAATGTGTCCCAAACGGCACATGACAGCAGCAGTGGGGGCCCGGGCAGAGACAGGGACTACCTACTGAATTTCTGGTTTCCATTACAGCTGGTGACATGGGAGGAAGGCGTGCAGGAACAAATGTTTGTTTCCAGGCTGTAGCTTCGTTTAATAGTGTACTTGAAAAAGAAACGTTGATGATTCATTCCAAAACCCCTGGGGAGGGAGGGGCGATTGTAAACAATTTGGAATGGGATGAGAAACCCTAACATGAAACCACGGCAGCGATCTTAAACAACCAAGAGAGCCTTGTCTAAACTTGATTGAATGTTGGCTGTTTTCCAGAATGATTTCAGCTAAAGAAAGACTGTTAGATTCAAAGCCTTCTTTCCTCTGCTCTGATTTGGGGAGTGAGATGTAGTAACTGTATTAATTTTTGATAATTTCAGATAATACCAAGTATTTGGATGAAAGATTGCTCCAGTGTTTTCATAACCATGGTTTTTCTCAAAGCATTATACAGGTCTGCCCAGAAAGTATCCAGCCATGTAATGTGAAAAAAACGGGGACATTTATTGAAGAAGATATAAGATACAAGAAACGTTGTACATAGGACAATGATGCCTTAGTCCCCTTTGAAGTAGGCCCCTTGGGACCTCGCATAGTTCTTCCTATCGCCATCAGCTGCCCCGTCATATTTTCCTGAACCTCATCGAGGGTTTGAAATCTCTTCTCCCGCAAAGGTGATTTTAGTTTTGGGAAAAACCAGAAGTCACAAGGTGCCAAATCTGGGCTGTAAGGGGGCCTGAGACATGTGGGTGATCTGATGTTTCCTAAAAAACTCTGCACAAGACGCGGTGCATGAGCAGATTCATTGTCGCGATGAAGCTGCCAATCACCAGTTGTCCAACGCTGAGGCCTTCTGAAGTATCTGAATAGTTTCCATGGAGGCCCGTTCAAGCTTAATGCAAAATGCGATGCAAAATCATTGCTCTATTCACTCAGTCATTTTTAAGGCAATGGCCACACCATACACATGCTCACTTAATGGCATCTACCACCCCCACTGACTAGTACAGTGAAGTCACCATTGTTCACACATGTGCATTCCAGTCCACTCTCCTTGGCCGCCAGGTTACACTGATGTCATGGAAACCATTCTTCTTATATTAATGATGGATGGACTTTTTCCAGACAGACCTTCGTATGTGATTGTAATTCTTTTAGGGGCCAGGACCCTAGGTAAATTTTTATGGAAGAGGGAAGAGACTTTAAAAAAAAAAAGAAGGGAACTAACTAAATAAATAAAAAGAAGAAACTAAGATTGAAAACCCAGCAACCCTCTAAGTAGGTAGAGTAGACAGCTACCAGGGGCAAGACTCCCAAACTCTTCCCACCTATTGCTTGTTGAAGCCTGAAACTTCAAAATCAAGAATTCATTATTTCGGATTAAGACTGTGTGTACTGAAATACTAACGGCCTTACCCAGGGTCACAATTTTTACCCCAACGGTTATGGCCTCACTGACCCCAGGTTTAATAGGCTTTCCCAAGCAGATGGAGAGAAAGCCAGTGTGTGGGGACAGGGGGACATCCACCCTTGGAGGAGCACATCAAAGATCATCCGAAGGCAGGGAGGCATAGGGAAGAGAATGCAAAACCTTTCCCTACCAAAAGAACCATTTCCGCTCATTCTTACTAAAGCCTTCCTTCCCTGCCTACTAATATAAGGTTTATATGGTAATGTTGTCCCAAGAAAGCTTGCACACTCGAGTGGCAGGTAACCCTAAACCACAGTCAGGATTATCATAGCAATTAATGCCTTAGCAGTAGCCAAGCCACTTGCTTGCTTTGATTAATATCTAGTGTTTCTCCGCAACAACCACAGACGTTATAATGTTGTTATCACTTTAAACGGTGTTCCATCAAATACGTTTGACGTGGGGGGATTAATCTCTCTACCACACAGTTTTATGAAGGAGTCACATTTATGCTGCGGTGTGGAAATGACACTGGCCCCGCCATTGTTCGTCAGGCTCTTTGGACGAGTGTCACTGGTTCCATGGTTACCTCACTGAGATAAAAGGGACGTTTTATTTTTTCTCACCATTTAAGTTAGTTATTTCCTCCTTTGAAACCTTCAGAACAATTTAGTACCTAGGAAGGGTAAAGAGGAGATTTTATAAAATTTGGCTTACTTTGCCATTTTTAAATGTTGGTTTGCAGTATGGTACAGGTCTCTGCTCCTTAAAGCCATAGCGTGGTCATCCAAAAAGTCCCTGTGTAAAAATCCCTAGGTTTTCTCATCGTCGTTAATTTCCTTACCATATATTGTGCCCACATTACCTCACAGACACTGAGTTGGCACTAAGGCTACAGAGCTGAGATCCACTGTCTAGACCTCAGGTGGCAGAGCCTGGTCAGTGCTCAGAGACAGACAAATTACCGCCGTCTAAGAATACGACACGAGTCTGTCTGCACAGGGGCTGTGGGAGGTTCCTCAGCCACCCAAGGGCATTGGGAAACCTCTCCTGTGGGGATGCAGTATCTGAGCTGAGAGTTTGAATGATGTGAACGATGGTGGGAATCAACCGGGGGAGGAAGTGGTGGCTGGTGTTCCAGGCAGAGGGAGCAGTTTAGGCAAAGAAGCAGGGGAGAGAGAATGATTTCCTCCTGGTTTTCCCCTCACTAGGACGGGGTCCAGTTCTTACTCATTACTGGGTCTCTGCTATCCGTCAGGTATGTCCCAGTGCTTGTACATATTTGCTGAACTAAAATGAACTAAACTGCAAATATTTATTGTTTTCTAGGTGCTGGTGATAGGATAGTGCCCCAAACTGAAGTTCCTGTTTTATGGTGGTGCTTATGTTCTAAGAAAGCATGTTGTATGTCAATTATATGTCAATTGAAAAAACAAAAACAAATAAGGAAAAAAAAATAGAGAGTGTGAGAAGGGTTTAGGTCCTTCTGCTGCTACTTTCCTCCTCCCCCTCCCAGATTTAAGAATTGAGAGCAACAGCGAGAAGGGGTTCCCGCTTCGATACAAAGAATCATAAATAAAGGCATGCATCATCTTCGTGCCACTCCCCGCCCCCAGCATTTCCCAGGCATCCCGACCACAAAACCAGCGGCCCTCACATCAGGTCGGGAGCAGGGGCGGGAAATTGACCTCTCTCTCAAATTTTCTGTGAACTTAAAACTGCTCCAAGAAATAAAGTCTTCTTAAAAATTAAATGCATTGCCTACCACCTCGACAACTAGTTTTGTTCTCTTTGCACACAAATCTTACGGTCGTATGGGAAGGGGGGATGGGCAGCGGAAACCGAGTAAAACAGGCAGTAAACTGAATGCGCGGACTTGGGGCGGGAGATGGAAGTGGTGATGGATGTGAGGTTTAATTGTTGCTTTACTTTCCCTTCATGTAGCAGTTTTATTCAAGGGATAATGGGCTAGAAAAACTTCTCCAAAGACCTGCTCAAGAGATTGTGATAAAAGTCTGCACACAAACCTCCTGGGTAGTAGTAGATTAAAAGCAAAGTGCTACTACCCTGACCAGTGTGGCTCCGTGGCTTGGGAGTCACCCCCCAAAGCAAAAGGCCCCCGGTACCTTCCCGGTCAGGGCACGTGCCCGAGATGCATGTTCCCTCTCCAGCTGGGGCGTGTATGAGAGGCAACCAATGGATGTTTCTCTCCCTCTCTTTCTCCCTCCCTTCCACTGTCCCTAAAAAAAAATGTAAAAAAATAAATAAATACCAGCAAAGCGCTGTTAAGATGGTAGGTGATCTAGGACACTTTCCTATGTTACGGAGACAACTGACAGAGAGATTGTGTTTGCTTTT
>PVJD01013182.1:0-35401 GCA_004026545.1 Mormoops blainvillei
GGTAAACTGCCCCATCCACCCCGGGCCTCCCTGCCTTCCCTCGGCCTCCGGAGTTAAGTTTCGCCTCCAGCCAAATGAAACGCTCTCGCTGAGGAATGGCTGGACACGAGGCCTCCGCACAGGAGGAAGCAGTGAACACGCAAGGGAACCTGGGAGAAAACAAGTGAACACGTGCAGGACACAGCCTTGCAAAAGGGACGCTTGAATCAGGACAAGCCCAGGCTAAAAATAGGTGCACCTGAATCAGGCCATCAGGAGGTATCAGCAGGCATGAGAACAACATGCTTAGCTCACAGGCTCTGCCTGCTGGGCCGGGACGGCCAGTGCCTCAGGTCTGAGGCAACACAGGGATGGCACAGGCATACCTGTTCGCCTCTTGCTCAAAGGTAGTTGGGGACCCAGTGGGAGCAGAAACCAGGCCTCTGCCTGACTGGGGGCACATGAGTCACGCTCCTGTTCCACACAACTGTACCTGGAGTGGAGAAGCCGGCCTTCCATACGGTCAAGAGTCTCTGAACGACACCAAAGAGACATGCCTGCTCCAGGTAGAGCGGCCACAGCTGCCAATACAGACCCCGGTGCCCTGCTCTAGAACGGGCCCGTTATGAAAGCTTTTTATTTTGTGAACATGGTGTTCCGCGTCTAGAAGACGTTTGGAAAAAATAAATTCCAATGTTAAAAACAAAAACCCCCCAAAACCCCGTTGTTTGCCTTCCAAGGATTCAGTTTTAGATTTCAGGAGCATTTGCAAGCAACAGCAGCACCTGCACGGCCCCGTACCCTCTCTCTAAAGGGTCTCCCAACGCATCCACCTTGAGATGCCTGCCGTGCCTGCCAGACCCACCTCCAGTAAGTTCTCCCGAAAAACAGGCTCTGAATACTCGGGGTTTCTGAATGAAGCGCTGGTCTGAAGCTGCCTGGTAAGGAGGAAAATTTCCCTGCTAACAGGGGAAAGAGGACAGTGGTCAGGAAAAGGTCGAGCGCTCATTAACCTGTCTGCACACTGCTGGTCCTTTCATCTATTTTTCAAAAACATGTCTGAGAAGAAGACTGTCTGTTTCTACCCAGGGTTAAGTGTTGAAACCAAAGAAATTAAAAAGCAATTAACACACACACAAGCACACAAGCACACAGGCAGATCGGAACACCCCTCCCCCACATCCTCAGCTGCCAGCCTTTGACACTTTCTGCCCTGTATGCAGATCGAGTGGGGCTCAAAAGCCCTCAGGGGGTGTTCGGTCAAGCTCTGAGATGCGTTCTCCTGTGCGCAGGGAAGGGCTTGTCTGGAGAGGTCGCCTGCCTCTCGGCACAAATGTCTGGAGATAGGACTCAGACAAAGGTGGCTCTCTGGCTAAGTACCCAGGAGACTAGCAACAGGAAGACAGGAGACCCCTGCGCTCAGGGGTCGCTGCCTGTGGGGAAACCACCCCAGCACAGAAGGTCTGTGGCTGGTTAACTAGGGAGTACAAAGTCTAAGGGAGTCCAGTCCGCAAGGCTGAAACTCATCCAGAAAGGCACATGCATGCACGGGGTCAACCTTTTCTATGCGTGGACTGGACAGCTGCCATCTAAGGCGACCTGCTGATACCAAGTGAGAGATATCTCCCCAACTATGGTGCAGGCAACGGGAGAGTACTGTCTTCCCAATATTCTTTGGTGTTATTGCACAGTTTTGGAAACATCCAACATGCCTTACTTGAGAAAGTAAAAGTATCCAGTGAAGCCCCATCTAGGCCTTTCAAAAGAAATAGGAATTTATATCCGAAACTTTGCCTCTTTCCTGAGGAGAGCTAGGCACGTTCTCTCCACTTAAGTATTTCTCTGTGTCCTATATTTTGCTGATCTCAGCCTCTGCGTATGCTAATCCCCGCCGGGCTGACTGTAAATATTTCATGCTGCCCCCACTTCCCTGACAAGCACATGTCAGGATTACTGAGACTGCACGGTTGAGTTCAGTTTTGCTTCACCTGCTCTCTATGTCAATTCCGCATTGCGTACACAGTGTCACCTCGATTTCAGCTGAGCTTCCAGCTGGAACAGACTCAGCCTTTGTCACTGAACTATTGCCTCAGTTTCTTCACTGAAGAAACTGGGATTAGCTATGGCGCCAGATTTCACTGGGTCGCGCTCACACATCTGTCCTCCAAAAATTTCAAGACTGTCCCCTGAGACGTATCCAATCCGCTTAGAACATTCTCCTTTTCAAAATGAGATCCTTGTGTTTTAATTTACACAACTCCAAGGTCTTAATGTTTTGGAGCCGCCTGGGCGTATGCCCCTCAAACTGAGAATTTTCCTAGCTTTTCGGTTCTGGGGCCACGTGGCCTTAGAGAGGTTCGTCAAGGCACTTTGTGGTTGGTTTGGCACCACTGAAGAGTTACAGACATTGATGTGTGTGTCATCAAGATACCGAGAGTGACATCTGGCTCCAGCTCTCAGCAGCAGAGACAGACTGCTGAGGGTGGGGAGAATGACCCAATTAAAATGCAAATGACTCCTCTTCTTTTTGCTGCCAAATGAACTTCGAAGGAAAATTAATACATCCAGTGCAAGTCCCTGGCCAAATCAAGACTTCAAGATGACCAGAAAAATGCAAACATGGACCCTTCATGATGACTCTCTCTCTCATACGGCAGAAGATCTAAGCCTTAGTCGCAGGGAACAAGGGAGTGAAAGAATCCGATTTGGTTTTCTTTCCCTGTCATCTTGAGTTAAACTTTGATCTGCTTATTCACCTTATTCGCAGAGAGTGTCTCCTTTTGGGAGGTGAGTGATTTATCCAGGAGGACCCTCTGGGGTAGCCCCACTGTCAGTCATACCAACTACAGTTGGAGCAGTAGAGCAAGGTGACCAGGTCCCAGCACTAAGAGGGCTTGGAAATGTCACTTATCTGGTCTTTGCGTGGTGCCGCCATGGCTGGGGCTAGCACCAGATCGAGTTAAATGTGTTGGTCACTGTATATTGGTTCGTCAACGCCCCTTTAGAGGGAAATCAGCAAAATGGAGAGCAGACCTGGACACAGAAGTGGGCGGGACTCGCCGCCGAGACCCAGCCTGCTGGGATCACCATGGAAAGGGGGTGCGGCTCCGGCGGTTTCTCCCTCAAGTCCTGGGCCCGAGCAGCCACCGCGGCAGTGTGGTTTTTCTGCTAGAACAGTACCCCCAACCCCATGTGGTTTGGCTCTTTTCCTGGCTCCACAACATGCGAGTCTGATGCATGATCCTTCCCAGAAATTCTGTGAACCACCTAACATTCTTTAATACATCCTTCTCTGCTTTAAGTAGCTACAGGAATTTCTGTTGTTTGCAGCCAAAAGCTGTGCTGGGCTCAGCAACGAAGAAAGCAGAGAAGCCAGAAGGGCAGTGGAAGCCCGCTGGCCTGGGCAGTGCGGCGCCCACATGCACTAAGTCAGGCCTTGTATGCCCAATGTCCTGTGCCCAGCGAAGCCATATGTGGTCACCCACAGGGCACAGGCTTGAGCTGGCTGGACAGGATTGAAATCTCAACCCCACTGCCCCATCTCTGTATGGTGCTGGGCAAGTTTCTCATCCTCTCTGAGCCTGAGCTAACTCATCTACAAAATGGGAATAATGCTGTCTGTCTTACAGGATTCCAGAGAGCCAAAAGCTAGGAAATTTATGTAAACAGCCTAGTAACCAGCAGTTGTCCCAGGGATAATATGGTTCTCCCCCTAATCTCTACCAGTTGACTTGGCTTACATGTTAATACACAGAAAAATACCACATATGTCCCAATACTTCTTTTTGCTCTAAAATTATCCTCATAAAAGAAGATGTCATCTTATATTTGAGTCTATATAATTATATTATGAGCCCCTCTTTCAAATACTTTAATTCGGGTGACAAAGTACTATTTGGAGAAGACACAACTATCTTGGACTCAATGTCGATTTTAGAATTTTAGATGCTTACAGAGATCACAATTAATTTAAAATAAAGAGGGGAAATAAACTTAAAGGTGAATTTCCCAATTGCTCTTGGGGGGAAATGATCTCACAATTTAAGGGCTGGGTTTCCTGGTGGCAGAGTAGCGTGGGGGTTAACAGTAGGGACTGTGGTGCTTTATAGCTAAGTTGGAATCCTGGCTCATTCTTGCATGGGCTGTGTGACTTTGAACAAGACACGTGAACTCTCTGGACCTTAGCGCTCTCAGTGAAATCAGATAGGAGGTATCTGTCTCGCAAGGTTGTTCTGAGGGGTAAATGAATTAATCCAGGCAAAGTGCCCGTGACAGAGTTTGGGACATGGGAAATGCATACATAAATATGAGATAATCTCAATGATAGGATGAAAGAGTCAGAGAATTGTACCAGGGTTATGTGAATGGATCCTTGTGGCCTTGTATAAAAGGCCAGGGACAGCACTATCATTACATGGATATAAAAACTGCTGTCTCTCAGGATGGAAATGAAGGTGAGAAACCCCAAAAAACTGACTTAGATGATGTAAAATGTGGCTCTGAGTTTGAAATAATTTGCTTTATAAACTATATAAGTTGGAAAATGTTGCATTTAAATTTTAAATGGGATTTCAAATGTGTGTGAATTAAATTAATACAGCAGACATTACAGAGAGACATGGCTATTTCACATTCATTGCTAGAGTATTTGTACACTGAGTAGTGTACTATTAGCATACAAAATGTACAATATCTTAGTTGGCCAAATACCTTTCTATAGATCTTCCTTATGTATGGAGCTTGAATTCCAATATGTATGGTAAAAGAAAGTGTTTTTATTCTCTTTCTAATCAGCACAGAAATACAAACCGAAATCAAGAAGCCTCTTCAACCACATGTCCCTACTCCCTTAAATTCATGCCCTTATGCCCCCATTCCTGAGTTTTGCTTAGATTTCAAACAGAAGTAAGCAGCATCGAACCAACATTAAATAGAATGGAAGGAGATGCAGAATCTCTTCCTGCATCTCAAATACATGCAGTCTCCGAAGTGGATCCGGGTGTTGCCCAATTGTGTTTACCTGACACCCTCTTTACAGGAGGAAATAACAGAATCCAACTAAAACAAGATTTTCTACATTCATAAAGCATGAACCACAGAAAGCATTCTGTTTCACAGGGTCTTCTCTCATCTCTGCTTAGCTGGAAATGGAGGGTGAGTCTGGCTGGATCTTGACGTCGAGTAGCTTTGGTGCTTCTCTCGCAGGTAATGCACAGTAACACGCCCGGCAGGCGTGCAGCGGGGGCAGCGCGGTGTTTATGAAGGGTAAGGAGCGAGGCTACGCTACACACCGAGAGGAGATCATAGCTACGCCGTCAGTAAAGACTGTCGTCCATTCTAACAAAATAAACCCGTCATGCTGACCTTTTTCTTAGTTCTGTTTGTGTACGACTACAAGCTCGTGCTAACCAAGCATTCCACCGAGAATTAGAGTCTGTGCAGGCCTCGAAGTTTAGACAGAACATTAAATGTAATTCCTTTTGGATATCGGATTGTCCAAATGTGGAAACATTGTGTTCATTATGGGCAGTTTCTTAATGAATAGATTTCTCAAATCATTGATAACACCAAACTAAGTAGACATCTGTAACACACAGGTCATTTTCCTTCTGTGGGATTTCAATGGAAATTACCTCAGTTTCACCCTTAGCAACACACACACACACTTAAAAACCAAAAAGAGTCACTGAAATTGGCCCAAGATTGGGGTGGGGTGGGGAGACGCTACTTCTGGCAGATGAGTCATGCGCTGTGGGCTCCGTAGGGGTTGTTCCAAGCCTTTCAGTCACCTGAAATGCTATGAATCAGCGCGGCCAACAATTGGCCTCGGTCAGAAGGCACCCAGTGTTTGAATGAAGCTGCTCTTTCTCTGGGAAGCTCTCCGCCGGGAGGTGTGACTCTCTCAAGAAGATACATTTCTGACTAAGTAGAACATGCAGAGAACCAGCATGAGGTCATAATTAATGGTGTGTAACGAGGGGTCCGCTGGGTTGGAAAACACAAACATCTTTCGGTGGTAGACTGAACTCAGCCCCCAAAGACAGAAAAAACAGCCAAAAAACAGTCCATCACCTGGCTTAGTGAGAAGAAGAAAAGTAACCCCAGCACCCTCGGGTTTTAGGGCGGGAAGGAAAGAGATCATCAAACCACTTAAAATTAAGTTTAGAACACCTGCAAGGTGGTGGGGAGATTTGTGTCGCATTCCTTCATCATTTAGAAAAAGGAGAAAGGGACACGCCCTGATCAGACTCAACCCCTTTAAAAACAGACTCACTTGTGTAATTTTATAGGCTAATTGAAAAGACAAGCAGTAACATCTAGTGCGTGCTGCTTCTTTTCTGATACTTAATTCTAACCTCAGCTTTATTCAGTATAATTTAGGGCAGCTGTGCCCGGCATTCTTTATCGGTGCTTTTTTCAAGTACATTCATCATCTACCTCCTTGAGTTAAGCTCTTCAGGCTCAGGTCCCGCATCTCCACTCTCAGGTGATAATAACAGTATTTACTGTGTCCTTCAGACAATATATGGGCATGTTTACAAATACTGGTTCATTTAAAAGGCCCTAGGAAGACATCTATTACATTTCCTTACGTCAACCATGACCGGCCTTGCCCGTAGTAAGTACTCGGTGTTTGTTAACTGAATGACTGTTGCCTAAATAAACTTGTCCTTGATTTTTGACATCTGTGGCTGCTTTCATTAAGGTAAACCCTTGCCAGTTTGTAATTTGTAGAAAGTTAAAGTACTGATACAGACTACAAAATGCATGCATCTTGAAAACATACTGAGTGAAGCCAGTCACGAAAGACCATATATTGTATGATTCCATTTATATAAAATGTCCAGAAGAGGAAATTCATAGAGACAGAAAGTGCAGTAGTGGTTGCCAGGAGCTGGGGAGGTTGGGGGAGTATGGGGAGTGACTGCTAAAGGGTACAGCGTTTCTTTTGGGGGTAGTAAGAATACTGTAAAATTAAATAGTGGTGATGAACATACGAAAAGCCATTTAATCATACACTTTAAATGGGTGAATGGTACGAACGTTAAAAACAAACGAACCAGCTCTGAGAAGAGAGATGCAGACCTGCGGATTCTGTAACTGCATCGGTTCTTCAGGAAGGCACTAAAGACTGACGGAGGGGAAGTATTAACTTCTTAAATTTTAAACAGGTAAAATCAAGATCAACAAAAACCATCTAGGTAACAAAGTCACCTGTTCTTATAGCAGTTGACTTAAATGCATATTTTAAATGCTTGGCAGGTAGAAAGTTCTTACAAAGGTCAGCTTATGCCCCCAACTCCCTGTCCCCTTTTTTCTAAACTGGCTAGTGCTTGGGTAAAATTAGAGAAAAATATCAAACTATTTTAAAATAAGAATAGTAAGCATTTGTTCAGGAAGATTTATGAAGACACATTTTTAGTGGAAAATTAATAAGCAAAAAATCTCTCTAAGCATTCCTGCTGTTTTTTGTTTTTGTTTTTCCATTTCCTCACCCCATACGCCCTCACAAACGTTGGGGCCCAGCAAAAAAAAAAGATACTTGGTTTCCTTATTTCAAGGAGTAGGGGCTCAATGCAAGCAAGCTCATTATATAGATAAAGGCACAAAAATTCAGGGAAATAAAACTAGCTATTCTTCCAGGTCATCAACAAGACAGACAGCCTCTGCACTCCGGAAACTCACATCTTCTTCTGACTTCTGTCCCGCAAGCAAGAACTAAACCGCATTTTACATTTGGGATCAGCTAATTATGGTCTCTGATCTCACTTCCTCTCGGCAGGGCCTTGCTTCCTCAGACCAAGGCAGACAGATCCTCAACATCAGGAACAAAATGTGGAGTGTGGAAGGCTGACCAGGCCCCCGGGAGGCTGTGTCTGTCCTCCCGCCGCCCACCTGGCCTCACCTTTCCCCAGATATCAGACCCCACCTCTGGGGAACTGACCTTCCTTGCAGGCCCCAGGCCCTTTGCCTGTGCCTGGGCCCTCAGGGATGGGAGGAAGCCTGGCTTCCCAGCAGCAGTAAACAGTAAACAGTGAGCTCTCTACAGTTTGTCTCCATGTGGATTGCTTTTTATATAGGAAGGGGAAGAGTCAGCACATTTCTGAATTAGTTCAGCCGTGTGTTCATGAGTATTTCCTGGCTACCTCACACAGTCCCAGGACACCTGCCTGGGATCCGGAGCTCAGAGGAGCCACCAGAGGACACACGCCGCCCATCCCAAAGGCCCACCTGCTGCCCTTCTCAACTACTGGTAGCTGCCACTTATTTTACTACGTCATCTGCAGTATGTGACGTGTCCGCGTGTCATTGGCTTTATGTGCATTCTTTCATTTAAGTCCACCAACAAATGTGAGAGGGAAGCATAGTTATTATTCTCGATTTATATATAAACACACGCAGCAAAGCTAAATACCTCACCCAAGGCTACGCAGCCAGGACACGGCTGGGTTGTGATGAGATTCAGGGCAGTGAAGCCAGCATTGTCAAGCCCAAAGGGGAGCCGCTGATCCTGACGGGCAGCAGGGATCTGATCTACCAGGAAAATGCTAGAAGTCCGCTGCTTTCCTGCTAGAATGGAGCCTCCATCTCTCCCTAGGAATGACCCCAAAAGCTGTCCTGGGTGAGTGGTTTAGATCCCAAAAAGCTGAGAAAGGCTTGGCTGGGAGAGGACTGGCCCAGCAAGTCTCAGTGTCTACACTGTGTGTGCGGACATCTCTTTGCCAAGTGAGGGGGGTGCACAGCTCATAGCAAACCACACACCAGCAGAGTCGCGTCCCTAGGGATGGCGAAGCCCAGGGCTTAGAGGTGACGGATGTGGACGGTGGGTGCTCAGCTTCGCAGGAACCCAGGACAGGGCAGCTCCTGGGCAGATCGAAGAGTCTCAACCCTCTAAGGGTGAAGACGAATGACACACACATGAAACAATGGTCACACAAACGGAGACCTCATAGCACCTGAATGTTTCTTACATGTCTCTTCTGTACTAGACTGCTGGTAGTTGGGGACTTTATGTACACTGCTTCTTTATCTGCCCTAATCCCAGAGAGAAAACAGTTTCACACTGTTAGAAGGTGCTTGATAATGCTGAGGGAGGATAAGGAGTCTTGGGGTCAGTCATAACTGGAACTATGGGGGTTCAAAATGAGTAACCCCAAGGTGTGCCTCTGGTATGCTGATTGTTTTGTATTAAAGGGCTCGAGGGAAACTTCTGCCCCTCCCTTAACCTCCTACGAGAACTTGAATTAGGGGCCTTGCCTATGAAAGGAGATCATCTCTTTTGACTATTTATAGGGCAGGACAAACAAACAAAGCATCTGCTCTTAATATCCTGCAAGGACCCTCTGAAGCCCCCAAGGCACCTCACCTGGTCGCTGGCTCAGGATTCCTCACGTGCCCATGCCCCCTACCTCTCTCTGCCCCTCTCACGTGTGCGGGCTTCCCATACATACGCATGCATTGGATTTGGTTATTTTCTCTTACTATTCTGTCTCATGTCTATTTGATTACTACACCAGCCCGAAGAATCTTGAGAGTCGAGGAAAGTCTGTTCTTCCCCCACAGGACATCAAGGGCAACTCCGGCCACTGTTTCTTCTGAACACGTTAGTCTCAACCTAACCTGAACGTCCAGTAACATAGAGGAGCTATCACCCAGGTGCGTCTGGCTCTCCCAAGAGCCAAGAGGGCAACGGGAGCACATGGGGCGAGTGCTGGGGGAAGTCTCAGGGAGGACAGGGCAGTTGCCCACCGGTTCCCCCAGGCAGGAACACGGTTTCCATGCTGCAAACACACAAGGCTCAGTTTCCCAGGAATATCTTCTGCCTCAGCCCAACACAGTCCTGTAGCCCTAAATTCCAAGGTGCATATTATTACAGAAAGTATTTTAAAATATAAGTATGTTTCTGTGTGAGGGAAAATATTTTAACCCTGCATTTTCCACAAAGGGGCAACGTGTAGACCCATTTTAAAGGAAAAAAATAAATTCTTATCAAGCCATACCTCCTTAGATCTCATTTTGAGTAACGGTGACTTAAGAAGATAAAATCTTATTTTATTGCCATGTCTTTCAGTTGTAAGTTAGTGCTGCAAAATGGGAGTGTTTCCTTAATAATTAGCAAAATGCTTTTGAAAAGATTACTGTAATAAATAGTTTTTTAAACAATGTATCCATCTAAAGATTTAGAAACCCTTGGTTGAGAATCATAGCTTTAATCTATTAAACAACCTCTACCCAACTAATATACAACCCGGCACAGGGCTTGGCACATACATGTTCAATAAACCTTTTTTGAGCAAATGAGTTCTATGTGATTCATCAGAGAGGCAGCACCTGGGTAAAGTCCAAGGTGGCAAAACACCGCTGGGGGAGCAAGCCCAGACAAGCACTGAGCTGTGGCTCCAGTCGGTTGGGTTTCAGAAAGAACCACAAGAGAACATCAAATAAGGATTTGATCAGACAACTAAGTCACTAACTCTGCCCCTGGTTACCACCAGGAAACTAGCTGATGAAGACTCACAAATCCCTTCCTCACCCCACACATGCCACTCTGTGCCTAGTCTGGTATAATTATTTTTTCACATTTCTATCCCAGTACCTGGGCAGCGTCAAAGTGAAGGATCAGGGGCAAGCCTGGCCCCACGGAGACAGGACAGGAGCTGAAGTCGGCTAGTTCTGGACCCTACCGTTTGCTAAGTCTGTGTCCCTGGACACATTTCTTAAATTCCAGCTTTCAGTCTCCTCATTAGTAGATCGGAACAAGTAGCTATCTGGCAGTGTTGCTGGAAGGAGTGCACGTTGAGAATGCCTGTCAAAGCTCCTGGCACATCATCGGTGGTTAAGAAAGCTCATTCCCTACTAGGAGCAGGAGGGAAAATCTAGGACATGAAAAAGGAATAAGTTTTATTCCTGAAGCCAGGAATGAACAAGACGGCCTTCGGGGTAGGCTTGGGAGCGGACTGCAAGTGACGCGAGGGAGAGGCGGGGCCGCCTTCTAGGCGGAGGAAGCGCGCTGATTTCACGGCTGAGTGAGACACAGAGGAAGAGGACGCACCACGTGTTCGGGGAAGTTCCAGGCAGAATTTAACGTCATGCCATTGGCTCAGAAAAATGAGAAGATCCTGTTTCAGTAAACTCCCAACATCCCAACAGAAGACATGTTGGTGAGCTAAAAGGGACCTGACCTAAGGAAAGAGGGGAGTGGGAGGTACGAAGCATTTGGAGACCGAGACTGGGGTGCTGAGGTAGTCCCTGAAAGACTCCAGCATCTGCATTTTCCTTTGGTTAGACTTCTGGAATATTTCTCTCATCCATCATTAGGGGTTCACTCAACCGAGGGTAGAGCCACACTCAAGACATTGTCATTCAATCTTTCAGGTCACTCCAGCTCACCCCAAACTTAATTTCAGGTTATGGTAAAACCAGAATAAAACGAAATCAGCATATGCTACAATTATAACTATGTTATTATTATACGTATGCACGCAGACAAGAGTCTAGAAAAGCTTGGAAAAGCAAAATACAGCCTATATGTATTGGGTGGTAGAACTGAAAATTTTACCTTTTAAAATTGTTTTTTTAATTGTTCTGATCTTATTAGTACAAGATATAAAAGCTAGGAAGGGAAAAAAAAAAAGATCAAGTCAGGAACAGTCCAGTCTCATCCATGCCACTTAGCCTACGACAGGAGAATTCGGACTGAGACCACGGCTGAAATCATACGCTACATCACGCCTGGCTTCCAACCCATTCGGAGGAGGCCAAGCCAGACACAGCTGCAGCCCATCAGGTCCAGAGCTTCAGGAACGGAAAGGCTCAAGACTTAATGTCTTTTGGTCAAAAAAACAATAATGCTAATTTCACCCCCACAAAGCACCCTTACAATGCACTACTATGCAGATCTGACAGTAAACCCGAGCAGTTTTGGTCTATACACCTTCATGCTAATAAATACCTAAATCAATATTTTCTAACTAGTCTGGGGTTTTTAGTAGCTCTGCTGCACGCAGACACAGACACACGGACACACCCACTTTCCTGATAAGGAGCTAAACAGTTCCCCGTATAGGGAGCAGACTAGGATGAGAACCTACGCAATCTGGTTTCTACCTTAAGACAGACTTCGGACATAACCAATCGCTTCACATTTACTCCACGGGAAGTGGCCTACCTCCAAGGTTTTTGTTACGCAAGCCACAGTCAGTGTTGGACTAGACAGTAATTGGGGGATAGGATGATCTCACAGATGCCTCTTGGAATATACAGTCTTTACCAATATGTGACTCAACCCAGGCCTACAACAGGTAACCCCAAGGGCAAGTTGCAAGGCCCCACCTGGTCAATGGATGCAAGTTCAATTCTCCCGAGGTTCATTTGCCTCTACTTCCCTCTAAAAACCCCTTCCGTACCCCTCTCCAGTGCCCTCTCCCACCCCAATGCCTTGTTCACAGTCCTGTTTCAACACTCACACCACAGTACTGCATTTGCTTATATAACTGTCTCCCTGTTAGGCTGGGAGTTCCTTGAGATTAGCAACTAGACCTTCTTTACCTGCGTGTACCCGGCTCAAGCACAGATCCTGGCAAATGGGAGATGCTCCATTTGCCCTGTTCTCCTTGGGGCATCCTGGTTTAAATGGTTGTCCCTGTGTAACTATGACTGTCCCCTCTCACTCCTTGAACTGCCCTGGTGTACATGATAAATTCTATGACCAGCCTGTCAATAAACAGTAGATGAATGCTAGCTATTGGTTTTATGAAATTTGTTCATTTTTAAAGTCACCTCAGCATTATTTGCTGTGGTTATTATAGGCAAGAGATAGGTAGGTAATAAGTGGGTGGATAGATGGGTAGGAGATGAAGAGACAGCCGACTCTGAGAGGAGGTAACCCATATGTTAGTTTTGTTAAGAATTTGAAAGCATGATGGCTTTCATTTATCACAGCAGATTTCCTGTCTAATTATCTAGTCAATCATTTGACAACAGTAAAGGGACTGTGCGTTTTCGGAGCACACTGGCAGCATCGGGGCACTGGGTGAGGTGAGCAGCGGCTACAGTATATGCTGGCGGCGCTGGGGAAAGCCACGCCGGCTTTACATCCACACCAGGATTACCCAGGAGCGATGCGGCTGGCATGTGTTCACTGCTCTGACCTCGATGTCACTGCCCCATGGCCCACCACCCTGCCTATGAAGCCACCCTTCTCAGCAGGTGCCCCTTAAAAATGGGAAAACCCCTGAGCTTTTCTTACAGTCCTCGCAAATGGACTGGCAACAGCCAGAGAAGGGGAGGATGGAGCTGGAACCTGCGGATGGACTCGGCCTTTGGGGTTCTGGTTTACACAGCAGCAAGCAGCATGTTAATCCAGTTACCAGAAGCACCGATCAAGTCAGGATTATCCAAGTGTCCGCCGCTCTGGTCCTGGGGTCTGGCCTCTTTACAGCCCGGTAAGGACAAAACCACAAGTCTCTACGGGGCCTTCCCCACTTGTAACTGCCACAGACAGAGCCACATGAAGAAGGCCAGAGGGGAGGGGCGTACTCCACCTGTCTGGCCCATTTCCTCTGGCAACAGAGACACTCCTCCTTAGATTTAAGGACCCAGAGGGATTTCCCAGCTCTCGCTGCTCATTAAGCGTGTTTGATTTTAAAGGAGAAGATTAAATACACAGCCCACAGCCGAGATTCCAGATGTTATGCAAGCCTTCCTTTGTGGTTGGGGTCCCCTGCTAAGTAGTACTTCTAATTAACATCTAAAGCTGGGCTCTGAGGGGCTGTCACAGGTGGGAGTCGAGGCAGAAGGGGCCCTGGCCCCAGGCCCAGCTCTGCTATGTGCATCAGATCCGAGCTCCTCATTCGGCTTTTCTGGGTCTTGGCGTCTTCATTTTTCCCTCCCAGGAGGAGGCCATGTAGCAGGCCTCCACCCGTCCCGGGCAGGCTGTCCAAGTCGGAGATTAACCTAGCAGTTCTCCAGAGGACACCTAAAGCCTCTGGAGCCACACTGTCCAGTGTGAACCCACTCACCATGGGCAGCTATTGAAACATGAGCTAATGGAACTTTAAAATTCAGCTCTTGAGTCACACTAGCCATAGTCCAAGGGCTCAATAACCACACGTGTTTAGTGGCTGGCTACCACACTGGCCACATCAGATCAGACAACAGTCCCATCATCCGTAAAGTTCTACCAGACAGTGTTGCTCTCAAGCCTCTCTTAGGTTTCTTTCTTTCTTCTTCTTCTTTTTTTTTTTTTTTTTTAGATCTTATTTATTTTTGGAAAGAGGGGAAGGGAGGGAGAGAAACATCAATGGGTTGCATCTTGCATACCACCAACTGGGGGCCTGGTCCGCAACCCAGCAACCCAGGCACGTGCCCCGACCTGGAATCGAACCAAACCTTTTAGTTTGTGAGAGGACGCCAACCCCACGGAGCCATACTAGCCAGGGCACCTCTCTCGGGTTCCGCTCCATAAAACAATGGAAGGAGTGTACCAACCCCATCAGATGCTCAGGAAGGCATTGGTCCATGCGTATTTTAATGCCTACAAAGAGAGAAGCTCTTTATACTGACACAGTAGGGCCACAACTAGGTTTTCTTCCAACTTCTTCAAAGATACAGCTTTTCTTCCCGACACACGAGACAGGTGCTGGCACATGAGACAGGGGTTTTCTCCCACAGCCCCTGGCCTGTTAGACTCGGATCGCCCTCTCTGATCTAATCTATTATT
Organism: Mormoops blainvillei; assembly: GCA_004026545.1. NCBI lineage: Eukaryota > Metazoa > Chordata > Mammalia > Chiroptera > Mormoopidae > Mormoops > Mormoops blainvillei. The sequence goes on from PVJD01013182.1 coordinate 14,702, forward strand.
TACACAGTCCTACTTTTAAGAAAATGCATTTTCAAATATTCTGTCGACAAGAGTGTTAGGTCTATGCAAATCCAGGGACCTGGGAGTCCCAGTCACTTCCTTCTGCCTGCCTGACAGGCCTTTCCATACAGCACCAAAAAATGGCCAACTTGAACCATTTAACAAAACAAAAGGACACAATCTTCCTCAGGGGCCAAGTGTTAAAAGCATTCCAAAAGAAAATGGTCCCAAACAGAAGCTCCTCCCCTCCAATCTGTTCCTCATTGGCCAAGGAGTTACTGGCTGTAGCTATAAATCAATTGCCAAGAGAAAGTAAAACCACGGACTCAATGTAAATACTTGTTGGTAACAATCCTTCAGTGTGACACTTCGGATTTCAAGTGGCTGGGTGGCCCTCCAAACGCCTCATTAAATGGCAACTTTATAGCATTAAGAGGAAAAGGCTCTGGGATTTTCAGTGCAAATGTATAAATCGATCTTTTCAAAGACAAACAACAGAACAATTCACAAAATGCGTATGATTGGGGAACTGGGGGGGAGGGGCAGGCAAACTGAGGAAGGAGAAATTGAGAAGCTGGAAGAGGTTGGTCTCGAGTTTTTTCCTGGCTTTAGGATATCTTGACTCTGGACATTTCCATTCTGTCCAATATTTGTTTATCCATCATCCAATGGGACGACGCTTTAAATGGTGCCAGTGTGTGAGTCTCTGTGTGCGTAAGAGAGAGAGGGGAGAGGGGAAGAGGGAGACAATCTCGGACTAACAGTGCTTTGGGTCCTCTTCCGATCCTTCAGTACACCCTAAAGATTTCCAAGAAGCAGACAATTAAAGGCAGTCAAGCTCAGTGACTGATTTTGTGTTAAGAAAAGCTGTATCATCAAAGCTGGTTATTGATTACCCTCTTGTGCAAGCCGCTACAGTAATGCTTGGAAAAACACTCCCTCTACGCTCTCTGAAATAATGTAACATGCCTTGCAGAGTGCAAGCCAGCAAATTAACAGTTAAGCCCACAAGGAGACCACAAGCTCGCAAATCCTATTATTTGGTCTTGACCAACCCGACCCCATTTTTTTTGTTCAGGAAACTTTTCCATGAGCATTATCTGCTCCGTGCAAATCCCACAGCTCTAAATGGACCGAAACAGTTGCACCCCTGGAGCCCAGGCTTGGAAAACAGGGTTGTTTCCGGCTGATGTGTCCCCAAACACCAGTGTCTGAGGTTAATCCCACTGTCACTGGCCTTCAGCTAAGCAGCCTTTCAAAGCTATGTGTGGTCCCCAGTAGGCCAACCCATTCTATTTTTTCCTTTAGAAAATGCTTTAAAAAACACCACACAAATAAAACCGACGGTTGAAACCAAAGAGAAAGTTCTGAAATACAGCGTACAGTGACCCTCTGCATCGGTGCCGGTGGCTACCTCAACTCTGTCCTCCCAACAGGCAGTTCTCTATATAGTTCTACTTATTTTGTCAGATTCTTATGGAAACATCAGCCCCATTGTTCCAAAAGAACAATGAGCAAACTGATAGATAATAGGCACAGTGAGACAAAGGAAGAAGACTGTAGGTCTCAGGAATGGTTCTTCTGTTAAAACAGTTCCTATTAGAAAAGCTGCCATCTTGGTAACCCCCCTCCACCCTCAAGTCTGCCGCTTCTCCATCTCAAAAAGCAAAGTGCAACAAAATCGAGTGTGTGGATTAGTGAAAACTGCTCACAGGCTCCTAATGTGATCCCTCCACCAACACCCTCAGTCCCTCCTCCAAAGAGCGTGTCTCCAGGGCACCAAGTGCACTGCAAGCATTTTTTCAGGCAAGAGTCATTTTCCTAATACAATTCCCACTCTGTCACTGCCTCCTCATTCACCCTGCATGTGTGTGTGAGTGTGCGTGTGTGTGCGTGTGTGTGTGTGATCTGCCTCAGACTATTCAGAGTCTATCAAGTCCGTATTTAAAACATCCACCCTTCCATAGGCTTGTGGAATTTCAGAACATATCAGAGCGGTCAACACACAGAAATCCAAAGTGAGAACAAATCCAGCTATGTCAAAAGTTTAAGGGCTCAGGCACAGAAGCAATATGCCCATCCAAGCACTCCTAAGGCGACAGCCTACCGTGAAGTCTTGCACCCGGTAGGTAGCCAAGAGCCTTTGACGGAATCTAATTGATGCACGAGTACCTCTGGGCTCATGTGGGAGTCACTTGGTCCTAACACAAGAACTGAATTCCACCCCAGGCACGAGGGCCAGGGACGTGGCAATGGTCCCGGGACATGGCAGGCAGCCCACGCCTCACGGCATCCTTCACAGAAGCAGCTTCCTGCAGGGAGGCTGCTGGTTCCCTGCCAACCCCACAGTTCTCAGAAGGCTGGAAGGGCAAAGGGAGGAATTCTCCCCCTGGCAGACCCTCAACAGGAGAGAGCGAGCAGAGAGGGAGGGAGTCCTTCCAGGCAAGCCCGGAGGGAGAGGGAGAGGCAGGGGAGGAAGGGGCCCTCTGGGGGCACGGCAACAAGCTGGTGCAGGGGAGCCAAACCAGAGCAAATCTTTTGAGTCACTACCGGTCTTAGAGTGGTGCCCTTTACACAAAGGTGTTGTTCATTGCTTAAGATATGTATGGATACATTCTTTCTGTATGCTCTTCAAACTATACAAACTTTAACCTCCTCCTAATTCCACTCTCCTCCCCCAAATAACCACTGTTTTGTTTTTCATCTAACCTTTTCTGGATGCGGTATTTACATATTGTTACGTTCCCATAGGAAGCACATATGTATCGCTTTACTTAAATGGCCACGTAGTGTACCTACCATTCTACATTGTGCTTTTCTTTCCATTTACCAAGATTGTTCTGGCCTCATGGAGAGACCCACTTACTTCTCTGAAATGGCTACACAGTATTCTACGATGTGGATTTACCGTATTTTACTTATTCTTCTACTGATGCTTTTGTTTTCCCTCCCTTTCAAACAGCTTCGGGATAAATACATGTTCCGATGCAAGGACTTCACTACAATTCAATTCTAGAAGTAAAATTGGGTAAAAAATATGTACAATTTTAACAGACACTGACAAAATATCTGTGGCAAGTTTGACTCCCACTGACAGTATGTAAATAGAGCAGACCACCCTTCTCCGAGGTCTCAGCTACCGGTGGTCAACCACCGTCAGAAAATATTAAGTGGAAAATTCCAGAAATAAACAATTCATAAGCTTTATTTATTTATTTTTTATTTTTAGTGCTTACTTGAGGCTATGTTTATTGATTTTAGAGAGGGAAGAAGGGGAAGAGAAAGGGAGGGACAAACATCAATGCGAGAGAACCACCAGTTGCCTCCCATACGTGCCCTGACCGGGATCAAACCTGCAAACTTTCGGTGCACGGCACAATGCTCCAACCAACTGAGCTACCCAGCCAGAGCCAGTTCCTAAGTTTTCAATTCCTCGTTGTGAGTAGCATGGTGAAGCCTCGCACTGTGCCCTCCATCCCATCCAGTCCCAACCAGGGCGTGAATCATCCCTCCGACCAGCTTCTCTGCCCTGCATTTGCTGCCTGCTCACCGGGCACTTGGTAGCCAACTGTATTATCAGACTGACTGTAGTGGTATTCCAGTGCTTGTGTTCAGGTAACCCTTATTTTACTTAATAATGGCACCAAAATGCAAGAGTAGGGATGCTCAGTAATTCACACAGGCCAGGGAGAAGTCTTGAGGAGCTTCCTTTAAGAGAAAAAGATATGAATGTGTAAGGAAAAAAAACACATATAGGGTTTGGCACTATCCACAGATTCGTGCACCCACTGGGGGTCTTGCAAAATACACCCCTGCAGATAAGGGGGGAACTCATGTACTCATTTCCCCAAGTCTACCCACACCTGATTCTATTACCCTTTAATTTTTGCCTAAGCCTAGCCTTAACCCTGACATTTCCCACACAGTATGGTAGACAGTAATATTAAAAAAAAAAAAATCCCACTGCTTTAATTTATACTTCCCTTTGCATTTTTCCTTCTGTGAGTATATTTTGTTCATTTTCTTTTGGGTAATTTGCATTCTTTCCTCGTTAATTTATAGGTGTTAATATGTTCTACTAATCCATTGTTCTATTGGTCTTATTTGTTTCCCTCAGTCTCTTTAAAGTATTGTTTATGGCATTTCCCACAAAGGAGTTCCCCATGAACACCACGGTAGCTTCCAAATTGTTCTCTCCAGGCAGAGCCTCCTGTCTCAGGCTCAGGGGAAGCCCAGTAACAGACAGAAACAGCAGAACTGCTCCGGCTGAGGCTGAGTCGGCCTCCTGAGGGCCCCCCGCTCCCCACCCTGATTCTGAGGGGTTCCTCGGAGCTTCTAAGAGCAGACTTTGAAGGCACAGTGATTCAGTCCAACCCCCTCGCATAACAAATGAAGAGACACAGGGTAACAGCCACCGCAGGGGTGAGCTCAAGGCCTCCTAACAGAAACAAGACCAGCAGGAAGGTCTCCGTTCGGTTTCTGTGAACCCGGCACAGTATTTAAATTACAGAGGGTCGATTAATTCCATTTGGATCTGACAACAAATCTCAGCTGTCCGGCACTGGATTCACGGACTTTTCTCCCAAAGAAAAAGTAATAGGCTAAATAAAATAAATTAAGAAACCATTTCACTCGAAAACTCATTTAAAAAACACCTTTATGGTTGCGTTCTAGTTATTTATTATTGTGTTAACTTCCTGCCTCTTCCCCCTAAAATGTAAGCTAAGTGAGAGCAGGGCACCCTTGTGTTCTTCTCTTGTGTCTCTAAGACCCGAACTGCCCCTGTACGATCGCAGGCCTCAGTAAATACTTACCTCCCAAACCATTTGCTATATCCAAAAGGGCACCAGGAAGCGATCCAAATGGCACTTAAAAGAATTTCAGCTGCATTTATCAGTTCTGCCAGAATAGCTATCCATTAGTGGGTGCCCTAAAAAAGGAGGGTGCAGGAAGGCATGTCTGGATAATCCAAATGGAATCACCGAAAGCAATACCACTGAATGCATATGACCACCCTCCTCCCTCCTCTTTATGGAATTCTTTGGGTTTCTGGCTGTCATGTCTGCGCTTCCCAGGACATCTGGCACTTGAAGGCCCCTTTGCAGAAACCTCACCCAAGAAGGTGTTCCTGTCTGAGGTCTCTTCTCTCACCTGCTGTAGTACTGATCACCCTGTGGGAGCCTCAGGAGGTTAACTTTTGTGGGACCCAAGCCTCAAGTTCCTGCTCCGTAAAGTGGACACAACAGGAAGCCCTGCACCTCCTAGGTTTTTGAGAGGCTTGGTGTCACTGCATGTATGTTGTTTAACATGATGCTACACACACAGAATCACTGGAGTTTGCTTCATCAGTTACTGTGGTGCTCAGAGCTATCAATGTTTATGACGGGTTCTGCATGCCCAGAACAAGGGGACAGAGTCAAACTAAACATTGTTAAATGTGAGGCAATGGGAGGAGATGAGCCAGCATTATTAAACACACATTCCTGAGCGATTAGCACTAATTGACAGAGCAAGTCCAATGCGTGTGCATGTAGGTCTTAGAACTCCTGGACCACGGAGGGAAGGACTGATGGAGAGCCTTCAGTTCAGTTAAACTGCAGCCTGCTGACGAGAGACCCCAGTCCCAAGCCACAGCCAGGAGGCCACCTCTCCGTCTCTGTGCCGGAGGTTGCGGGAGCTCCTGTTTACCCCACTTGGCTGCAGGGACATTTACAGCTTCCATCTGCTCCCCAGGCGAATCACGCAGAGTGTCTCCTGGCCCAGGCCCGCCCGACCGCCTGCCAGGGAACAACCACCATTTCACACACACCGGTATTTAGTTACAGGCCCACGAATGCCCAAAAGCCAATCCAAATAGGGTTCCTGCAGATCAGATTCTGATCTCTCTCCATGAGCACACTGCCTAAAGCCACTCTGGAAGAGCAAAAAGGAGCCAACATTCTGTTCATAGAATTTTGAACATGTCTGCTTCCTATCTGTGCTCAGAGATGGTAGCTGAAGCCGTGATGGGAGGCCCTGGAATGCGGATAAACAGGCAGTTCGTGTGTCCTGGGTTGTGACACATCCTAGAAGATGTAAATACAAATAGAAATATCTGCGTCTTCAAATTGGCCAAAGCAGGAGAAACCATCTGGATTTTAAGAGAAAGCATAAACCGAAACGCCCATCAGTACTCTGGTCTTCGAAAGTCAGGCGTCGCTGGAGAAAGTGGGAGTGGTCTCCTCAGAGCTGACCCTGAACAGGGTCAAATCAGACCTGGGGGTTTATCACACACAGATCGGTCTGGTCCCTGAGGGTGGGGATGATTTCCTTTATTTGACAAAGATACTGACGATAAAGGGAAATGCTAAGCAGAAAAACATTTAAAAATATGCTTTGAAAAGAAAAAAAATCCCCAGTCCTTACAGATCTCTGAATGTGGCAGAGTGGAGAAGAAAAGGGAAGATGACAACTGAAATGCAGGCATGAGACATCAACAAGTCAACAAGCCAAGTCTGCCTCTTGCCAGAACTGATGTGGCTGCTCTTAAGAACACTGGATGCTCTTCATCTCCTGCTGAGGAGAGACCTAGAAGAAAGCCTTCAGAAATGACTAGAGTTGCTCTTAATCCAGGCTTTGTTCTCTTAAAAAAAAAACAAACCCAAAACAACAGAGTATAGGACAACTTGTTGGTCATACTTGAGGAGAAATTCCAGTTCTTTACCCGCCCTGAGCACACCAGCACGGACAGGACTTACAGTCCACCAGTGGGTGGGTGGTCATCTCCAGTGAACGATCTGTCAGAGTCACGGCCCAGCTCCTGTCCACCTTCACCACCGCATAGCGCCATGTCTCTGCAGTTACAGGCAGCCAACAGTGGGGTGTATGGTAGCAGGTGCTTAAACACAGTGTTTGCTATTTCTACCAAATTCTAGAACAAGGTGAGGTCGTTCAACCACTAGAGGCCCCGAAACCTTGCAGCAAGCTATATCATTCAGGGTCTCGAGATTGTCTATGTTCTTCTGAGGGTCAGAAAAAAGAGAAAAACAGTGCTTTGTGGTAAAATTCTGGGGAGCTAGGATGGTTGATGAGGACACTGAGAAGGGATAGAACTAGTTGTTCAGGAACCCCCACCCTGCATTCCACCCCCTCAGAAAAAGCCACTGTGGGAGGCATGGCCATAGAAGCTCCCTAGGTACTCCGGCTGTCTGTCGCATGGTTCCGTGCCCACCAGTCCTGAGCGATCTGCACATGTGTGGTTCTGGGGTACTTGCTGGGCTCATAAATCATAGTCACAGTATTTTCTCTCCTACTCGTAACACAAAGTGCAAACCACTTAAAATCTCTGGACTCTAGTTTATCTGTCTATTAGGACAGAAGGCTAGAGCCCGAACTAACATCCTCATTAACCAAAACAGGACTTTCAGCAAACTCTGTATAGCAGCTTCTGTGAAACAACGTTCTCTTTGACCTATGATGCTAGACATGATCTTATTGGAACTGATATGATTACAAAGAACACAGCCCAGCATTTTAAAACAAATCGTGAAAGAGAAAAGGTCGACTTTCTGGCAAAACACTAATAAGTCTAAACTATTAATAATCCTATGCTTCCCCTCAGAAAGATTTCAAAATACCTGACATTACAACATGTGGGAATGCTACCTCATAATAATTGATAACATTTATTGAAAGCTTAAATTAGCGGTGCATACAACAATTCAATGAAGCCTCACAACTCCCCATGAATAGATATTATATTACCTCCATTTAAAAAAAAATCTTATGCACAGAACCTAAGGTCATGCCAACGTGATGACACAGGAACGTGGGCAGTCTGGCGTCAGGATCCAATCGTCTGCATATAAATTGAAATTTTGTAAGAATTGATTTGAGCCCATACCCGGTCACCGCCCAGAAATGGTGTCCCACTGTTTTTATTTTTATGCACCCTGGCACACAGCCCAACTCCACAGTCAGCACCTTCACATTCCATTACCCTCAGGGCACTTTGTGTGACTGTGGGCGACAAGGTAACTCAAGAGTTTATAATTCAAAATAGTAGTGAAAACCTGCGGTGGGTCTGTCCTTGACATTTAATCACCAATACAAACATCCAATCAGAATTAATAGGAGGATGCTGCAAGACTGTTGGGAACCAAAATCCAAATTCTAAGATCAATAGTATTCCTTTACAACAGCAGTGACCAAATAGAGAATAGCACTGTAAAAGTTTCCTTAGTAACCCAAACTACAAAGTATGTAGGCAAAAGTCTAAAATCAACATTAGTAAGATATTATGAAACTACCACTGAAGGATGCAAAAGAAGATTTGGAATAATGGAGTGATAAACCTTGTTTATAAAAAAGGGAAAGACAACAGTTTAAAGATATCAGTGTTTCTCAATTCATCAATAAGTGGAGTGAAATTTCAAAAAGATCTCTGCAAGAATTTTGGGAAACTTGAACAAGGTTTTAATACTTATCGGGAGAATATAGGGCTAAAAATAACTAAGACAACTTTGAATAACAAGTACAAGGAGGATGGACACACCTTCTCAGGTATCAAAGCACATTGGAAAACTATGGTAGTTGAGACAATGTGATATTGATGTAGGGCTAGAATAATTATCAGAATGGGATAAAAAGCTCTGAAACTGACCTACGTTTTTTTAGGGACTGTACATGATACACTTGGGGCAAAAGCATGCTAGTCACTGCGCTTGGTGAGCAATCCATCTGAAATTTACTTTTAATTCACTTAAATTTGATTTTCTTGTTAGAGTGAGGTACAGGTCAAATTCTATGTTTTCCACATAAATGCAAAAAACACCTAAATATGAACAATTACTGGAAGAAAAATATAAGATAGATTATTTTCTTAAGACAAAAAAAGCTAGTTAAAATAAATGACTCCATTAACACTTTTTATACTCCACAATTTTTTCTCAAAAACACACAAAAAAAGTAGACCATAAAAAGCAGGATGCAATATGATATCATCTACGTCAATGAAAACACATAAAGATGCACGTGTTTACCCATAAATAAATGACAGTATTTCAGCATTTAACACTCGGGCTGGATGGACGTGCAGTAAAACCGGAGCACGACGGGGGAGGGGCTGGAGGGAACTATGGCCATGACAAGTTTTTTTCGTTTACACAAAACCTTAAAAGGCAAATATGGCAAAATACTAGTGGCTGTTAATTTTGAGTGGCAGGAACATGGATGTTTGTTAGATTATTCTTATATTTTCTGTAGCTTCTGAGTTTTTAAAGAAAGAATCCTCAAAATTAAAATATCAAATCTAGAATTCATTAAATTTCCTGTCGACCCAGAGTACCTTCTCTCTCCAATCTTACTTACTTCAAAACACAGAATAGAAACAGAAAAGACAAATACAGTTGCCGATCCCAATGGTGATGGTTAATTCCATGTGTCCACTTGGCTAGTCTCTGGTGCCCAGATATTTTGTGAACACCATTCTAGACGTTGCTGTAAAAGTGTAATTTTTTTTAGATGCGGCTAACATTTAAATCAGTAGACCTCTGTGAAGATTAACTCTCTGTAATGTGGGCGGGCCTCATCCAACCAGCTGAAGGTCATAGGAGAAGAGAGACTGAGGTTTCCTAAGCAGGAACTGTCCTCGAGATGGCCACCCAGAAGCCCTCTGGTTTCCAGCCTGCTGGCCTGCCCTACAGATTTCGGACTTGCTAGAACCCTTAGCAGTGCGAGCCACTTTCTTAAAGTAAATTTCCCCACCCTCATCTACATACGTATCTCCTCCTCGTGCTGTTTCTCTGCAGAACCTTGACTAATACCAATGTTGCAAGTTTGGGGGCAGCCATGGTTTCTCAACAATAAAAGGGTCTATAATTTTTGCAACATTTGAAGGGACAGAAAAGCCTGCTTTGGGGAGGGAGTGGGCAGTGACAGGCCAGTTAACGTTGACATACTGAGATTAAACCCATCTTGTGTTTATTTTCTAGGAAAATGTATCTCCTGAGAAGATAAAGTTCTGCAGTCGGCAGCTTCTTGTGGGAGATGTGTTTCTTTCAGAGTGGAAATTTTCCTGTTGGCCTGTGATTCCTTGCTGGCCAGATGCTCCGTGGGGTGCACACATGTCCACACTCCCACGTGGAGGATGATGACGGGTCGGGGGAGTGAGGGCTGGCTTTCCTGAGCCTGTGATTTTTCCTGAGGGAAACTCTCCTTGTTTGCTTCACCGAGACCACAAGTTGACAGGCTGCCCGAGACTGATTGCGCTCCCCAGACGGACCCTCTGCGCTGCTCACGCTGTTATCAGCAGGGTCAAGGGTGCCACTTCAGACAAGAGCCCACACTGCTCTCAATCTGCGCAGGACACTTGCAAGTGCCCTCTGTGTCTGGATCTAAGAACCCCTATATACATAAGTCGGTGCCCTTCTTCTCAGTTTAGATCTCTTGCTGGTTGTAGAGAAAATATATTGGAGTCACTTTAATATTTTGCATTTCTGTTCATTTTATTTTTGGTGTGACATTTACAAACCAGAAAGTTCAAGTAGGAAACAAGAATGGAGTCACTGAAGCAATGATTCAAGGTGACAGCCACATATACTGTAGAAATACTTTTTGACATAAGTTTGCATTTTCTATAGAGTTAGAGAGATGGGCAACGGACATCTTAGCTGGATCATAAGATGGTCTCAAATATTAAGTGACCCCCTACAGTGCCAATCAAAAGAGAGCTAAAAATAATTGGGGGAGGAAGGGGAGTTGGGTTCGATAAACATAAAGGATGGAAATGAAAGAAACTATATCCTGCGATGCAAACATTCCATCTAAGATATTAAAAAGTAACATATAAAATATTTACCTTAAGCTATCTAAGGTATTAATATAGCAATATACATACTTACATGTGCATAAATATTGCATACACATATATTTTGTAAGCATCATATAAGTGAATGCTGGTTTAGAAATATTTCTTGCTTCCTCCGCTTCCTGCTTTAGGGAAACAGTTATTCAAAACCGTCACTGGCCATGGCACTTTTACGCCTGCCCCTGTGATTACAGCTACTTTTTGAGTTTTCCAGAACATACTCTCTTCACGTCTACTTAAGTTATTTGGATAACGTTCTTCACTTGTTCCATTTTTAAATAATCTTTAAAAGTCTTGTTTATAAAGAAACCCAATACTTGTTACTGTGAGGTCAGTTGCCCGGGAATATTACTAGATGTTTTTTAACCTTTTTTTTTTTTTTTTTTAGTATGATCCCCTCAGTTGACCTCTACACACATCCAAAATGAGTACTGACTAAGGTCCTTTCGGGCTAATGTGTGTTCCCTAAATAATACTTGGATGTTCAAAATAAAACAATTGTAAGATCCTCTCACAGGTCTTAAGAGGTCAAGACCTAAATAAAAGGCAGCTTCCTTGTTTCTGATAACTTTTGGGGGAGTCGGGGGAGGACCATCCCTTATATTTGGGCCTAGGAGGTAAACCACATAACTTCATTTCCCACATTTCCTCCCATCTGCCTTTTTTTCCCAGCAGGCCGCCATGGTGACACAATACAGGCTCTTAACTGGACTTTCACAGGGTAGAGCTGGGGAGCCTGAGGGAATCCAAAATATTGGGTCCAGAGGACCGAGAAACAGGTGCCTCGGCTGCTGGCTTTCTGTCTTGTTTTCCGTCCTTCTTTTAAAACTAATTTATGCCACCCTGGCCAGGTCGATCAGTTGGTTGTAGCATCATTCCGTACCCTAAAATGTTGTGGGTTCACTTCCCCATCAGGGTACAGAGCTCGGTGGTGGGTTCAATACCACAGCCGCACCCAACCCCATCAGGGCGCATATGAGAGGCAATCGATTGACATCTCTCTCTCTCCCCTGCTTTCTCTTGCTCTAAAAATCAATAAATATACGCTCAGGTGAAGATTAAAAATAATTTATGCCTCTGTGCTGTGATGCTTGTCCCGGTGGCAGGAGAGTATCTGTGACAGGAAGAGTGCCCCCCAGACCCGCGCCCACCTGCAGGAGGCCCTCTGCCCCCTCTGCCCACGGTGCCCCAGCAGCAATAATCTGAGCTCAGCTCCAGCACTGCTGGAAGGCACTGCCCAGAGCAACGGCAGCCCCAGGGCTGCAGGGAGAGACAGGCAGGCCTTTCTGAAACATTCTGACGGCGGCAGTTTCCCTGAGACCCTGCCTCTGACCTCCTTCAGTGACTGGAGTGGAAGGGAAGCACGGAGGAGGCGGCGGCGGCAGCGAAAGGGGCGGGGGATGACGACGAACACAACAGTATGAGGCTGTGGTTATAAGGAGTAGATATTTGGTCTTGGTCCACTGCTGCAGGCACAGAGCTCCTAAAGCCCTTGTGAGTCCCCTTAGCAGAGCCATAGGGCATCTTTCCTTACATGGGGTTGGCCAAAAAGTCCGTTACATTTTTTCTGTTCGACAGCTCTAGTAGTGCTTCGCTATCTTTAACTTCATCCGAAACAATTCGTCAGACTGTACTGTGGCGGCTGTCATATCAGTGTGCATTTTTTAAAAAAACTTATCAAAATTGGTGAATTTTGGGGCAGCCATATGGAAGATGGAAGAACACACACAATATTTTCGGCATGTTATGCTTTATTATTTCAAGAATGGGAAAAACGCAACTGCAATTCATGTCAAAAGTGGTTTGCGAAGTGTCTCGGTACTACTGACACTTTGGCCAAATAATCCTTTGCTGTGGGGCTGTCTTAAGCACTGCAAGATGTTTAGCAGCACCCCTGGCCTCTGCCCACAGAGGCCAATGGCGGGAAGATAGCCAAAATACCCAAATCAATAAAGTTACTGGTGAAAAAGAAAAATGTGTCTTTTCTTTTAGGGAAAAAAAACGTAAATGGACTTTTTGGCCAGCCCAGTAATATTTAGTTCCAGAAATAGCTACAGGACAATAAAGGTGAAATGGACATTTTTTTGGTTATTCATAACAAGCCCCTTTCAATCACATCTGAGTATGATAGTATAGTGGCTTTTTGGAAAGCCCTTAAGGATGGGGGCTGGTTGCCAGGGGACCCAGGCAGATTAGAGGCTGAAGCTTTCAATCCTGCCCCTCGACCTCCAGGAAGGGATAAAGGGCTGGAGAGTGAGTCCGATCACCAAGGGCCAGTGGTTTAATCACCCACGCCTGTGTCACGGCACCTCCGTAAACCCCCAGGAGGATGGGGTGCCAGAGCTGCCGGTTGGTGAGGACGTGGAGACGCGGTACTGCTCTCCCCATACCTTGCCCCACATATCTGCCATCACGCTGTTCCTGAGCTGTATCCTTTCATGATAATCATTAATCTACTAAGTAAACTGTTTTCCTGAGTTTTGTGAGCGGCTCTGGCAAATTAATTGAACCCAATTAATTAACCCTATGCATAGGAGGGGTCATGAGAATCTACCCTGTATTTTGCCGTATATAATGAGCACTTCTTTGCCCAAATTTCTGAGAGAAGAATGAGGATGCACAGTATACGTGGGTATAATGATTACATACTTGGTTACAATAATCCCGTGTATAATGTGCACAAAACCCACGGGTACGCATTATACATGGCAAAATACAGTATTTATAGCCCACTGGTCTATAGTTGTCACCAGAGGTGACAACTCAGACTTTTGACTGGCTTCGGACGTGTGTGTGGGTCTGGGGAGCAGTGCTGTGGGACTGAGCCCTTAACTGGTGGGATCAGGCCCTCTCTGCAGGCAGATAGTGTCTGAACTGAGCTGGACTGGAGGACGCCCAGCTGGTGTCCCAGAATTGTTTGGGGTGGGGGAAACCTCCCCCAACACACACACACACTTGGTGACCTGAAGTGCCAGAAGTGAAGTAGTATTTCAAGAGTATTGTGTATAATGTAAACGAAAACAATAGAGTTTTTCTTTACAACAGGGACAGTGAGTCACGAAAGAGGAAAACCAAGTGGCAGGAACTGAGGGAATGTTGCTGGAATTTGGCTCATTCGGAAAAGCGACCTCCAGGGCAGCTGACCATGTTGAGATTCTCACCAGCAGACTTGAGTGGGTTATGCCCTAAAGTAACACACAGACCCAGCACTTGTGGAAGTTGGACAGTTCTGACGTGAAAGGTGGGAATTTGCCTCATTCTCCTTGGGTTTTTCTCCCTTAAGAAGATTGACCTTTCACCCAAGCCTCATTTCATGACGGTGGAAACAACTCAGGGAAGCTAACAGCTGCCGAGTACATCCAGAAAGCAGCAGCAGCAAACCCAGCTGTAAGGGCCCAGGAGCTAAATATCACAAAGGGCTTATGTGCCCAGGACCACAATGAGGACTTTCCGTGCAATACCTCAGTCCTCGCCACTAACCTATGAGGGAGCGATGCGCCGTATCCCCCCTTCACAGCTGGGAAAACCGAGGCAGAGGAGCTAGCTAACTTTCTGCAGAGCCATTTATAGCAAGAATGTGGGCCAGCTGGGTTTGGAACGTCACTAATTCACCGACAAGGTTTGTTTGTGGAGTCACACAGAACTGAGAATGGGATAGAACCCCTGTCTACCAGCTACGCGATTCTGGGTACGTCACAGTCCTCCTGAGACTCAGTTTCCAGTTCTGCTCAATGGGCATAACACGCAGCTGTCTGGGTGTGAGATCCCTTGGTTAAAGGCCCAGGCACGAAGCCTGAACAGTAGCAGGCTCTCCGTAAAGATGCTATCTACCCTTCACTTTCCCTTTTCTTCCGGAACCTAAGGCTTACTGGTAAGGGGTAACGATTTATCACCCCCCAAGGCTGACTTGCAAATGTGAAAGAACTGGAGGAGCACTAATTACTGACAGTCACATTGTCACATGCAGACCTGGGTCAATCTGCTTTGCTTCCTTTCATTGTCATTTTGAACCAACCTGAAGCTGTGACGTAGTGGAGCCAAAGGTTTTGGTTTGGCAGGCAACACCTTGCCCCCTGGTCCTTGTGCTAAGTGAGCTCATGCAGGGCCATGGTCACAGGAGCAGTGCCCATCAGCAAACGCCCCCCCCCCAGGGGAAGCCTGCAAACAGCCCTGGCCTGACTTAGAGATTACACTTCTGCAGAAGAGGCCCGAGACTCTTGCTCTAGTGACCACAGCAGTCTACACGTGGGGCTAATGTTGGAGCCTGTGTTAGAAGACACCTTCTGCATCCCATCAGGTCCTTTTATGAGCTCAGAGCATGACTATCTGGTTTGCATTTGTAGCAAAGAGGGAAGCAATATGGGGCAGCAGAGAGGTTTTCTAAAGCATACCTTATGGAGGTTAGTTTCACCAGAAAGCACCTATGAGATGACCAAGCTGTGTGACCAGAGGGAGAGGGGAGAGGACTCCCAAGCAGAGAGTCGGGGCACCATCCACACCACCTGTGCCCCAGAACAAAGCACCGAACCTTTCTGCCTGAGCGTCACCTAAAACGATGAACCTCAACTGGACACGCTCCGAGATTCCGTCTGGCTTGATAATTCTCTTCAGTTCTTAATACACCTCCTTTATGAACACCTGATAAAAACAGTGATGTGAATACCTAGCATAAGGTATTGCCTGTAACTGGCACTTGGTAACTGTTTGTGGCTTAAATTAAGGGACCAATGCTGATAAGGATACAAATAAAGGTCGTTTTAAAAAATCAAGTCACAGGAATACACCTGCATACACGTGTACACCACATACACATATGCACTCCTATTTTTGTGTTATTATTTTACCTCAAGAGTTGCCAATCGTTGTGACCTCCGTATGTAAAACAGTGTACCTCGTATTACTGCGTTTCTCAGGCACTGTGTTTTCTACAGATTGAAGGTAAGACCCACCACCAGCAGAAAAGATTATGACTTGTTGAAGGCTCCAGATGATGGTTAACATTTTTTAGCAATAAAATATTTTTTGATTAAGGTATTTACATTGGTTTTTTCTTTTTTTTACATAATGCTATTTATTGTACACTTAATAGACAATAGTATAGTGTAGACATACAGTTAGTGTGTAGTGCGCTGGGAAACCAAAATTGTCATCTGACTCACTTTATTGTGATATTTGCTTTCCTGTGAATATATTACTGGTCTGGAACCACACCTGCACTATCTCCGAGGTTTACTTGTACTGGACATTGTACGCAGAGGGCAGAACAATCCACACCCCTGCCCACCCCCACCCCAAAACTAGTAATCTAAAAGAAACGACAAAAGATACGAAAATAAGAAGACAACTCTCCGACAGGATGAGATACAATTCAAATTCAGATGTACTAAAGCACATTCAACCGGTCTTTTAGAGCTAGACACGGCGATCAAGATTTTATATGACAAAAAGAAGGACCTCTACACAACGCCAGCCTGGGGTCCCAGCAACAAAGTAAAGGCACCCTCGAAAGGCATGGACTGGAGAGGTTTTGGCATGGACTATTCCCCAGAGGTGCAGGTAGGTGGAAGCGCCCAGGGGCTGACCGGAGCTGGGAAATGCTTCCTCTAGGTCAGAAAGGCCAGGGAAGGAGGCATGAAGGGAACTGCCCATCAGAGAGGCTCAGAAGAAATCAGCCACCACCAGAACCTTCGCAGACGGTGGGGGACAGCGGTGAGCGGGATAAAAAGCTCCAACACCCCCCGCCCCCCGCCTCTCTTGCCCTGAGACCCGCCAGTGCCTCACAGCCT
Organism: Mormoops blainvillei; assembly: GCA_004026545.1. Classification (NCBI taxonomy): domain Eukaryota; kingdom Metazoa; phylum Chordata; class Mammalia; order Chiroptera; family Mormoopidae; genus Mormoops; species Mormoops blainvillei. The sequence goes on from PVJD01013182.1 coordinate 31,334, forward strand.
CTCTTGCCCTGAGACCCGCCAGTGCCTCACAGTGGCTGAACCGAACCAGAAACAGGACAAAGGGAGGCCAGATGGTGTGGCTCATAGAAGTCTGTCTCTTGGTACAGAGAAGGAAGAGAACAAACTGCGGGGGATGAGGAGGAGGGAGAAAAAACACACACGAATTATACAAACATGTGTATACATTTGAGATGTATTTGGGACAGTATGTCTTTGACATTTCAAAGAAGATTATTTGTTCTACAAAAAGGGTTTCACCACAGAATTAATCAAATTTAAATATCAAGATCTTCTAGTATATCCCAGATAATTCACTTTATAAAACCGGAAACTTCTTGAACTGTAAATAACTGCTCCGGAATGACTATATTGTCAGAGACATGGTGTGTTTGTTTGCATTGGGCCTAACAAGTGAAGCCGCTGAGACAACCTGCCAGCCAGACACAATTGTCTCCTAACCGTCTTCCTGAATCCTCTCTTCCCACCAGTCCCACAACTTCCAAAGGTGAAACAAACTCCAGACTTCGCACGCTAACACATTTTTCCACTTATATTTTCTGTCAATTGGCAATTAAAACAAGAATCCCAGAGGTCAGCCAAAATCTTAACAAATGAAAAGAGGCGGATATATTATCTCTGGGCTCGAAAGTGCAAAGTGACATGTTATGAGAAACCACCCGGAAAACGGCGCTCGGGCAGGCACCATGTCAGGGATCCGCATTTCAAATGGCACCGCCTTGCCAACTAATGCTTAACCTTTGACGGGGGCTCTTGGACCCAGTTCCTAAAGCAGTAAAGCCGCTGGAACGCCGTCCAGTTCTATGCGGAATTCTGCGGTGGCAGCGGCAGCCTGAGCCTGGGTCGGGTCGGGGCTGCTCCTGTGAATGGCAGGCGAGGGGAGGGGAGGGGCAAAAAAAAAAAAAAATCGCACGGACCTCTCCCAGTTAGTGACCACATATCTGAGGTTTCTCCGGACAGTCCCAGCCTCAGCGAGTCTAGTCCGCACCACTTAAATGTCTTATCCTGAGGAAACAGTTGCACAAATTATGGTCCTTTGACTATGCGGAAATATGCCGCCATTAAAATTAATGCGTCTGTAAAGACATGAAAAAATCCTAGTGTTTATTTGGTCACAGTAATATTTGAATCCCTACTACAGATGGTGTACAGGTATCCAAGCTACAATGATGAGTTCTATAGCATACATATCATATAGCACAGAATGGGCTCTGGAGCCAGACTGCCAGCATTTGAATCTTTGCTCCACCGCTGAAAAGTTGGAGCCAGTTCCCAAATACTGTGTGCCTCCAGTGATCTCCATCATCGAATGCGGATAATCAGAGCAGCTTCTTCATAGGATTGTTGTGAGAATGAGATAAGCTCATCCGTGGAAAGCTTATACCTGGAATGCAGTAAGTGCTCAATAAATTGTAGCTATGTTACAATTTGAGGGACCCGTGCTTACTGTCTTGGTTGAGTAAGAGATCCAAATGCAAACAGGAAAACGATGGTATAATGCTCAGTGCAATCAAGGGCTTCCCTTTAGGCTAGCACTTCATCGGGAATGGAAGAGATCAGAAGGGCCTCCTATTCAAAAAAGTAAAGAAGGGTGTCATTGCTCTGTGCGTTAGCCTGGGGAAAACAGGCGAGGACAGAGCACTTTCTCCTGCATCCTGGTCTTCCTGACACCGCTGGGCACTTCCGGAGTTTCTTTCATCTTCAAAGCTTCCCGAAGCCTAGAATGCACAGAGACAAAGGAAGGACAACGGAGGAAACAACGCCAAGTGTGACCGGCCAGCCTCCACGATCACAGGAGGGAGTGAAAACTGGTCCTTGGCTTTTCAACGGCTGGAATGCACATTAGTTGTCATTTTAAGAACAGGCTTCGTGACAGCCCCGGGATGTTCTCTCACTGGGACTGGTTAGCAGTCTCCAAAGCAAGGAATCCTCTTTGCCCCACTAAATGTCTCAATAGCTATTCCTTCCTTTGAAGTTGGAAGAGAGAATAAAATTACTTTCATCTGCTCAGAAAACAGGCCGCATAGAGAGGAAGGAGGATCCACGCAGCTCAGATCTTCAGTAAGGTGAGCCCACGGTCTGCCTTAACTCTTTTTGGGAATGAGACAATGTATTAATAAATATCTACCTGTATCAGTTTGGTAGCAAATGATACCAAACCCAGATTCAACATGGCTTGAACAGGGAGGAAATTAATCATCTGACAGGATGGGAAGTGCAGAGGAAGGGTGGGGTTCCATTGGGCCCGCCTGTCAGTGGCTTGCTGGGATCGGCTCTCTCCTGCAGGCCAGCTTCGTCCTAAAGCTGGAGAAGATTCCGTCAGCCGTCCTAGACAGCAACAGGCCGAGAAAGCAATGGGGTCATTGATTTTTTTAATCTCTTTCTCAGTAATGAGCAAACGTTCCTTAGAAGCTCCACGAGAGACTTTCCTTCACACCTCATTGCCCAGACTTGGCTTGCACACTCTTTTCTACACTTGTCTCTGGGGTGTGGAATGGAGGTACCATGACTGGAGTGGGCCAAGCATTTCAGAGAATGGATGCTTCTGAGAGCAAATGACCAGTGAAGCACCTAATGGGCTTCTGGTGAGGACCAAAGAAAGAAATCGACGTGAACCTATTTCAATGAGGTTGATGTGCTATACAGATATTTTCACAGACAGAATTCTGACAGGCGTTAGCATCAAACACATTCAGAAATGCCTCCACCTGACACCTGCCCGCCCGCCCCTGACGTACACAAAGCAGCATAATTAAGGACCAGGTAGGGGAGACTCTAACATACCTAGCATGAATGTCCAACAGCCACACTATTCACAGCCTGGGGCATTTGTAATGATTACTGCTGACAATACGACCTGGCCCACTTGCATTTCTGTCCCACGTGGGCACTTGCAGGGGTGTAAACACAGAGGCAAGCACAGAGAGGAGCGCTCCAGGGCAGAGCTGGGGAGCACCAGGAAGGAAGACTCAACTGCCAATAACCATGATGGACTGAAAGGAGAGTAAAGGAATTTTCTAAAGTGTGAGGGGAAGGGTTTGCTCAACTCTCAAAGAGAACAGAAGAAACAATGATTGCAACAACATCTTGGAAGCTGGCAAGTGGTCAAACCAGTGGTAACTGACTTAGCAGATGAGAGAAAGCTGAAACCTAGCACAGCAGTGTGCGAAGCCTGGAAGCAGGCTGGGATTCATACCACAGGGCTCCAGAGAGCCTCCGGAATTGGGGGCACCAGGCGCTGAGGGGGAAGAGGGCCCCCTGAAAGCAGGAGGACTGGCTGAGAGTGCTTGAGGCTGTCAGACCCCTATATCCCCTCCACTCTCGATTCTAGAGCCAAAATGACTGCATTCTGCAACCTGTCTGTTCTGCGGAATCAGAGACACCACGTGTAGCTAAGGGACCAGGTGCCGCTTTACAAAAGGGAGTAAGAGAAAGTCTCCATACCAAATGTAGACTCCTGGTCGCCCTCCAGCATATGGCTCGCAGAAAGCCACAGCCCGCCGATTCTCCCCAGGGTGGAAGACTTCTCTTGCCCTGGTCAGTTTCCTCTGCGCAGAAAGCCCTTCCACCAACAGGTGGGAGTCCTTCAATAAAACCGCTCAGCAGGAAAGCCCTGCAGCAGCAGTGCTCAGGGCCGGCTGCACATCACGGGCACCCGGGCCCTGAAAAGATGGCGCTTCATTCAGTTACGGGGCACACACGCATGAAAAGTTCCCTGGGTGCCAGGCCTTGTTCTGGATTCTGAAACACTGTTCTGGGTGGTATTCTTGGTAAGGAGGAACTATTCCTGGGGACAAGTGCCATCCATGCATGCAGACCTTCCTGTTAGCTGTCCAGAGATCAGTCTAGGATCAGCAGACATTTGAGGAAGGACTTTAGCATGCAAGATTTAAGAACAAAAACAAACCAAAAATACTGAGAAGAAATCAGAGGGAAAGAAACCGTGCAGGAAGTGGAGGAAAGCTTCAAAGAAGCTGTCGTTGACCTGTGTGGAGAGCCGAAAAGCTTTTCATCTGTAAAACAAGAATAGGATGTTAGAAAAAGAAAATT
>PVJD01013183.1:0-35376 GCA_004026545.1 Mormoops blainvillei
TAAAGAAATAGTTCAAACAAACAAACAAAAAAAAGCACCAACAAGGGAGACTAAATAGCCAAGTCCATAGAAAGAAAAGGGAGAGAGAAGTTTCTTGAAAGTTGAAGAAAATACATTCAGCAAGGTGACAATACTCAAAGGTTTCAAGTGCAATGAAGTTTGTGTAACCCACTCAATGTTCTATTAGAGAGAAATGTGGCCCTAGTTATAGGTGTGTTTTTAATAGGATTTTATGATGATTTATACAGAAATATGCCAGAAATAATGAAATACAGCTTCTCTTTCAAGGGTTTTGTCTACATGTAATTGCCTCATGATTGTTTCAATTTCCTTGAAATGTGACTTATCTAACTGGCTTTTAGTTAAAAATCTGGAAAATAAGTAAGCTCCCAGGGGGCAATGGCATCATCTAGGGTCAATGTAAATACTTAGGAATCAGAAACATAAGAGTGAACAAAAAAGGGTCACCTGAATGTAGGGTTACTTAAAAAGCACTCATTACGAAAATGTTAGGTATAACACGATTTACTGTCAGAATTCTTTAGCTCTACCTAGACTATGTTGACTTGACCCTAACACAGCTTGTTAAATTCAGCACATTTTATTGTCCATTCTAAATGCTTTTTCAGTCCATGACATTTATGTGTACCCTCTCCTCTCTCTATAAATGCGTTAAACATAACCCAAAGTGTATTGCTAAATATAAAATTTCTGGTTTTCTCTATAGCTCTCCTGGGGGTAATGATATGTCCTCATTTCATTGACTCCTGTAGTAAAGAGCAAAAAAGTACACTGTGAATATGTCTGAATGAAAAGTTTGATAGTTTTAGTCCTTTCTATTAAGATGGAAAACAATAATTCTATATATTTTAGTTTCGTCCATTTTTAGGAGGACCACACTGACTTTGAGCTTAGAAAAATAAATGTTCGTAAATATTAGGTACAAACACAAAAGGTCAAAAGGCAAATGTTGTGTGCTGTGACTTGGTAACTCGAATCTCCTCTGCAGGCGGTCCGCTGCAGGGGCACTGGATACCCACCCACAGGGGAGGCTAGGGCCTGTAAAAAGAAAATCCTATGGGAAAATGGACAAAATAAAAAAAATCTGAAAAACTGTTTTTACATTTTATTTGGTTTAATTTTTGTCCTGTGGTTAAAAGAAAGGAATATTATTTTAGGAGTGTACACTGTGCAGGTTAGCTGACTAAACACAATGATATCTTTTCTTTACTAGATCACGTAGATATTAATACCATTAAAATGCATGAGACATCCTATGATTTCCAGGACAGAGGAAGTCACTTAGAATTTAAGAGTTTATTTTCTTTACTATTCTAGTACCTTAATCTGTGTTTATACATTTGGAATAGTTTTGGGTATAAAAAATAATTAGGCTCAACCATAAAATCTAATATCTGATCACTAATATTTGCTGACTGGTTTTGTTTTTCTTGAATCAGATCTGTCATAGACATGTGTTAGCTCATTCAGGCCACCCAAGTGTTGTAAAAAAAAAAATCTGGATTAGTGCTGGGGGACTTTAGTCACCTTCCCTAAAAGACATAATATGCTTTTCAAATTGCTCAATTCAGCTCCATTCCTATATGTAGTGAAATGAATACCCTCATATCTCTGTACCACCAAAGATCCTCCAGTTCTCTCTAGCCTGCATTATCTTACACGTCCAAATGCCTTAGTCTCAACCATCTTCTCCAGGTGCTTCCCTGCCGGGCCCCTGCCATCAACATTTCCTGCCTGGCACAGCTGGAATAACTGATTCCAGACATACGGTGGCTTTTCACACCATTTTTACTCTTACCCACGCTTCTCCCTTGTCCAAGATGGCCTTCCCAGTCCCACACTCAATCTTCATCAAACGCTAAAGAAATCTTTCTTAAATCTCTCAAGTACATTTAGTTGTATTCTTCTCAATGTGTCTAGAACTTTTCTAAATGGCTGCAGAGACTGCAGATAGGAAGAAAAGTCCAAAATTCCGGACAACCTTAGAATGCTAAAGTGAAGGGCAGGGGACAAAAACTGACACCTGCGAGATCCTGTGTCCTCACCATAGGTGCAAACCTAAAAAAAAATATATCTTAGCTGTGATGGTTGTCTTTGCACTTCCTGGTTCTTTCACTTTCTTTTCCTTTAAAGTAAGAGTCTTAATATTGTCCCTTGGATATTATGTGTCTCCCACCACAGAGCCCTCACTCAGGCCTCCTTAGCTTGCAGTCTTTCATGTACCAGGCTTATGACTCTCCTGGAATCAACAACTGTTTGTGGTTCTAAGCTCCTCAGTGTTGCTTTGTGCTAGGTGCTTGCCAGCTAGTTCATACAAGGGTGGCCTTGCGAATACGTTACTGGATGTTATTGGGTAAAATGAGGCACACACTAACTAACGCAACCCATGGCCCAAGGTGTCAGCAGATACGTTTAAAGCTTCAGGGTGCCGCACTTGATTGAACTTTTTCCGATGCCCTGCAAAGGATGCCTAGCAGTATACTCACATGGTCATAGATTTTCATAAATTTGCAAAATAAGACATTTTAATTGAGATAGAATATGACCATTCAATTTACCTTCCACCACACTTGTCATGTAGGGTGGTCTTGAGGTTGCTATAGGTGTTTTCTCAGGGATCTGGCTAAGATAAAATTATGTTGGTGAGATACTAGTTTTGATTTATGGGATGCACTTCTGGGGTTCATAGCCAAGCTATTACTGGTTTTACCAATGTAGAGAAAAATTTCAGGAATACTCAATACCTCCTGGCTTTGAGTTACCTATTGTGTGACAAGGTAGGATGAAATATTGAAATAGGAGCTATAAGAGTCCCCTAAGTCCTATGGAAAGAAGCACGGCAAGAGTGGAGGGGCATTTAAGGTAGCCACTGTACACAGTAAGTTGAAATGCCCCAAAACGTACAGCTTTTCCCAATGTTGACAATAATTCTAAAACTTATCTGATACTACCCACAAGGAATTACAAGCCTGAAAAAAATTTTTCTTAACTCCAAAGAATAAAATACACACTTTGATCAACCATGAAGTACAATGACTGATATATTTCTATTCTCTATATAAAAAGTAGCTTTAAATTATTGTCAAATGACTGAAGAGACAGACAAAAAATGTATTATTAATGTGTGCCAGGCAGATAATTAATTTTTTGTGAGCACTGTATTATTTATTATTTTAGATTTATAACCTTTCTTATTTTCTCATTATAAATAAATATTTTAATTCCTAATTTTATACTCTTTTACTTGAAGCAGGCTCAACAAATAGTATAACCTTCAGGATCCACAAAACATAGATCTCTTCTTAAATACTAGTTATTATTTTATTAATTTAATGTTTCACCAGAGAATTTTTATTTTTAATAGACTTTCTCAAAAATGTTTTACTTAAAGTAATAACTAGTGCAAAGGATTTTAGGTTCAATAATGAATTATTAAGGATTTTTTTTGTACTGTAGTTGGTGCCTAGGGAAGAAAAAGTATTATATTTTTCTAGTGAATAAACTGGTCTCCTTTGAGTCTTTCACCATTTGAATAACCATTCCCACTTATGTAATAAGCCTAGTAAAACTCTTTATGGAACCTCGTTTTGGCTAAAAAAAAAAAAACACCCCAAAAACCAAAAAAAACAGTTGTTTTTCAAGTCTAGATAGAAGAGATTGCCCTGGTAGATGAAGTGGGGAAATTCATTAGGGTTCATAAGATATTCTCAAATTAAAAAGATCTTAAATTAAAAGTTTTATTACAGTCAGGATATGCTAGGTTACATTACAATAACAATTAAGCCTTGAACTTGGAGGACTTACTTAACACAAAGATCTGTTTAGGCCATGTAAACTGTGTGGGAGAAAGCCTGTTTCCTTCTCTGGACTGTGGGATCCAGGTATTTCATCAGTGGCCCTACAATTCCCATACGTGGTCTTGAGAAATACTGGACAGGGGAGGAGTAAGAAACATGCTTTTTAGAAATAAAGAGATACATAAGAGACATTCACTCAAATGCATCAAAGTACCTGAACTAAAGTACAAACATTTTTTATGTAAAAAATAATGTACATAATAACAACGCTTCCTCCCTTACCCCATCCCTGACACTCCAGTTCCACCTCCTAGGTAAAACTCAAACAAGTAACACTCAGGAAAGAGATGGGCTGAGGTATAATAAAGGGAAATTTTAGGAAAAAAGTAGGTTTGGGTACTTTTGCACATATCACTTAATTTTTTTAAATAGCTGAAAATGTAATAAATTTGTCTTATATAAATTAAAGTGTCACAGACCTCAAAGTGTCACTTTTTGTTGTATCAGATATACAACAGAAAATAAAAGTTATTTATCTGTCACCTTTTTAAAAAAGTTGATTATAACTATACCATACTCAGGAAGGTGAAGTATAATATCCCACTCCTTAATTGTGGATTACACATAAATGACTTCCTTCAAAAGTGGAGAGTATGGAAAGTGGGGGAAGTAACTACAGTGAAGAGACCTGACAGATACTACCTCATCCACGGATCAAGGTCAACATCAGCAGTGATATATTATGTAGATAGTGTGTACCCTTAATATGATGTGATGAAAATGTCACTTTACCTCTGGTGGTCTTCCTTCCAACAGCACATAACCAGAGTCTAATCATGAGAAAAATATCAAACAGTCCCTAATTGAGGCACATTCTACAAAATATCTGACCAGTAATCCTCAAAATTGTCAAATTGATCAAAATCAAGCAAAATCTAAGTAACTGTCAGAGCCAAGAATGAGGAGCCTAAGGAGGCAAGAGGGTATGTTTATTTGACATCCTGGACAGGACCCTATAATACAAAAAGAACTTTAAGTTAAAACCTAAAGAAATCTTAATAAAGTATAGACTTTTTCTAATAATAATGTATTACTATTTTTTCATTAATTATAACAAATTACCATACTAATCTAAGGAGTCAATAGCAGAGAAATCAGTGTAAGTTATATGGGAACTCTCTGTTACTATTGTAATTTTCCTGTAAATCTAAAATTGTCCTTAAAAGGTTTATTAAAAAATACAAACAAAAGTTTAAAAGTTACTGTATAATTATGATTTGCAGATATCCAATAAGCTATAAATATATCAGTCAAGTTATTTCATTGTTCAGCTTAATTATTTAGAAGACTTGTAAATGGTTTTGTAAAAAAAAAAAAGGTACTCAATAGCCCATACAAAAATGTGTCTACATATGAAAGTTAGATGGTCTACGATAGTTACTATTAGAAAAGTGGGAGCTAATGATCACATTACCAGCAAGAAGCAATTGTACAGATGTGTAGAGAAATAGATAATAGATGGAAAGAAAGAAGATAGATGATAATCATGACAGAGATGACAGGCTTGACAGATAATGGATATAATGAGGCTTAAAGATAAAGATATTCCATTTGTTTAAAATTATAATTTCTACAAAATATAAACAGCTGATACTAGATTCTCATGGAACTTTGAAGTATATTCAGTAAGTGATAGATTTAGGAAAAAAGCATAAAGAGGATCCAAGCAACAGAAAGAGTTAACAAACACATGAAATACCATAAAGAAGAAAAACAAAATTTTAATAGATTTTTAGGTATATCCTAGCAGCTTTTAAAAGTTTTATTATTTCACCACCTTATTTTTGTTACAGTATTCTGCCCCACCTTCTAAAATAAACCCCAATTAATGTTACCATAAATTGTATGATACATCGGTCAAAAAATAAAAATCTACAATTCACTTAATTGAGGGTCCAAATTATGCTGTAAGTAATGACTTTGTAATTTTCTTACTGGAATAGAATAAGAAAAGATCTTTCTTTGAACTGATAATAAATTAGTTTAATTAAAACTGCATTTAAAATTATAGTTATAATACGATGCCACTGGTTTTTATTATAAAAATTATAATACTGTTTCATTTCAGTATATTGATGCTGCAGCCTTAATCTCAAAATATCACCTTTGGTAAACACAGTTTTAGCATTCCTCTTTGGGAATAATCTTCAGAGCCTCTCTCTAACTGATTTGAGTATTTTTACAGATAATTTTGCCTGTGAGAAGTTAGATTTAATTTTTTAATGTTTTTTTAAATTTATTGACTTTAGAGAGAGAAAGAGAGGAAAAGGGAGGGAGGAGGGCAGGGGGAGGGGGGGAGAGAGAGAGAGAGAGAGAGAGGAACATCGATTTGTTGTTCCACTTATTTTTACATTCATTGTTTGTTTCTTGTATGTGCCCTGACTGGAGATCAAACCTGCAACCCTGGCATCTTGGGATGATGCTTTAACCAAGTGAGCTACCCAGCCAGGGCTAGATTTAATTTTTGAAACTGTCGAAATATGCTTCAAAGTAAAGTTCTGCAGTAATTTTGAGGATTTAAATAAGTAATACAATAGACAAAAAATATGAAGATGTGTGTGTGCACACGTGTTAGATTAACCTCAATAGATTTCTGATTTTTTTTTTATGCAGTGACTTCATAAATGAAGAAAGAGAATTTTCTCCCAAGATAACTTCTTTAAAGTAAATCTGTTGATTTTGCTATTTATATTATTAGTGGCTTTTCATATGTTCCTCAGGCAGATATAACATTTTTGAGATATTCAGCCAAGTTAATATGTTGAGGTTCTAAAAACTTAGAGAAGCTTTACATTCTGTCACTTTCTATTCCCTAGTTATTTGTTAATTGATTATGGTAATTAAGCTGACCACAATTTTGGACATATTCAACTTAACTGCATTCGTATTGAACCAAGCAAGGAAATATGGAAATACTGATGAACCTTTGGAAAGTCAAAAACAAAAAAGACAAAAATGAAAAGAATATAATGACAGATTTATAGGCAGAATCTCATTTATATATTAAACATAATAAAGACAAAATTTTGTTGTAATTTTTAAAATGCATTAAGTGGAATAAAAAAAGTATTTTAAAAGCAAAATATTAAACGTTAAGGATCACTGACAGCACTGTAGCTACCGTTTAAACTTTTTAAATGGAGCTTACCTAACAGAAAATAACAATTGTTTAGTCAAGACGAAGTAAATTGTATATTATCTTTCACTAGAGACTTCATCTATTCTGAGCTGTAGGAACATACCTGATGTAAGAAGCCATCACCAATAAGGACCATCGATGGGGTCCCAGAGCTCCCTAAGCTCTATTTCGGCATCGAGATGGCATGCCTACCTCTTTGGTGATGTCTCCCAGCTATTCACATAGTGATTAGCTGTGGTTGATACATGGTTGATGCTCAAATATTGTAAAATGTTGCACAAATAAATAATCATAAAGATAGTAGGTATTCAATTTCTAATCTGCCATTTCTCCTCTTGCCCCAAGTGTACGTTCCTCTGGTTCTTAGCTAATTTTCCCATTTTCAATAATCACTTCCCCAAACATATTTGGCTTTCATCTTTCTCTTATTTCCTGTTTTAAGATGAAATGTTTCTTTCAAAAATCAATCATCCCACTTGAGCTATAAATGCTATTTCTTCTTGCTTTCTTCTGGACTTAACAAATTTTGTTATAGTCAATAATAAAAAATGTTCCCATTTTTAATTCATCATTTCCATTATTTTATAGTTATGATCCAGTATCATCAACATTTGAAAACAAAGTCCCATAATCTCCATAAAGTCCCCCAGCCACAGCCTCACTTTTTGGTTACTCTTCATATACAAACTTCCAAGAATCACTGCCTATACTTACCAACTCCTCCTGCTTACCTACAATCACACTTTAACCACTCAAATCAGATTTTCTACTTAACACTCAATTTAAACTTCTCTTTTCCTGCTCAGCAATGTCCAAACAGTTGCCACAAAGACTATTTCTCTGTATTCATCTTATTCTGAATCACTGTCATTTAATAAAGTTCAATATTCTATTTTGTATTCCATGAGCCCACTCCCTGCTATATAACAGATCACTTTTTTCTCTTCAACCTAGCCTCCAAATATTAATGTTCTTCCTCTTTTTCTCTTTTTTTGGTTCACTACTTATCTCCGTCAACATACCTTTTTTAAGTTCTATGCCAGTATTTTCCAAATCATGTACTCCAATTTTTCTTTGTATTATGAAAGTTCATATGGTCTGCTTAATTTGACCTCTTCACTTAGATGTTTTCAAAAATTCATCAAATTTAAGTCATTTATTTTAGACTAGCTCTAAACTTCTTCCTTTAAGAGCTCCCAAACTCAGTCCTAGACTTCCCGGTCAGTCAGCCTTTGCTTCTAGGTGAATGAATACCACCTTCCACTTAAACCCTTAAGTCAGGAATCTAAGAAACATCCTTGATTTTCCCTTTTGGATAATTCCTCTTACAATCTATTGGCTCCACTTTTAATTCTATCTCAATTTACTACAATCTTTCTATTTCTATTTCACACCAGTCCCTTTGACTAATGTCATCATCACGTTCACAGGCTCCCTACAGCAGCTTTCCATATCGGTCTCCCCACTTCTACATGTTTTTTCCTTTCATTTCCTTCTCCAAAAAGCAAGAGTGATCTTTAAAGTCCTAAATAAAATAACATTGGTTCCCTGCTAAACTGATGTTCCAGTGTTCTTAGGATGAGCTATGCTTTTTGACATGGGTCTGAAAGCCTAGATAATCTGAAAGCAACCACTTTCTGGTATCATCTCCAACACTTGCCACCATTGCTCTCTAGGCACACCATTCTCCTTTCAGTTCTTCTAACATGAAAAGCTGTTTCCCAGTCTGGGAGCGTCACCCTGCTATTTCCGCTTTCAGGAATGCTCACATGCTCACTCTTCACTTAACCACCTTCTTCTCGTCTTCCCATGTTTGTCTTTTAAACGTCATCTCTTCAGTGAAGCTTTTGCAAATTACCTTATAGAAAAATAACTTTAATTTGTATATATAAAGCTTTCAAATACAGGAGGGGAGTGAAAAAGAGAGGAGCATAAAGAAAACATTCAAGTACAAAAAGGGATTATTGCTTCATATATACCTACCCCAATTTTAAATTCTGGGTCCTGGTACATTTTTTTACATTAGAAGGTAAAGCAGAGTCTACCGTTTTCTGGTTTACCACTGTTACTAGCATTTGACATAGTGGCTGAAATATACTAGTGATAGAGCACAGTAAATATTTGTTTCATGAACAAATATGAAGGGAAGAATGAAAAGTTATTGGATAAAGAATATTAATAAATTCAATATAAAAATCTCAGAAAATAAATAATGATATTTTATTCAGGCAATGCAAATTAGATAAAATTTAAGTTTTTTTCTATATCCTGCTAAAAATACTTTCATATGAGCAGCTAGATGCCATATCTTATCCTTATTCAGGTAGTTGCCTTGAGGATTTTGCCCACGCAGTAGTCAAATAAAGAAACAAATTACCAATGATTATCTCATCAGTAACTTATAGAAAATGTGTAGGTGTGCATCTAAAGAGCCCAAACAGAACTCCAGCCCCAGTGCTCTCATTTTTGCAAAAATGTATGCACACACATGCAAAGTAATATGATATATAAAGGAAGTAAATGAGGGAGTAACAGCATTCACAATCTGTTGCTCACATACGATTACCCGGGTTAAGCAAAACAAGGCAGATTTTTGCATAACCCTCTCAAGAGTAAACGCAGTTAGGTAATTGGTACTGGATGGCAGACGGCTCACTGGACTCACTGTAGACTCATGTGAGATATGGCACGTTTAACTGAACAATGTAAACCATGTGTACATGTTAATGGGTTCTAAATTAGGTGTTATTCACAGAGAGAATATCCAGGTATTGTTGTGAACTCAATGAAGATGTCAACTCAATGTCTGGTTGTAAGCAAAAAAGGCAAGTAAGATGTTAGGTTGGGTTAAGATCATAAAAACTCATTGCAGAAAACATTCTGTCAGTAAATAAACCAATGACTATAGACTACCTTGGGAAATGCATTTCCTTGAGGTGATACAATGTTAAAATCATCTAAAATTTCCACTTAAAATAATATTAATGTGTTGAATATATGTCAGTTAATATCAAAGGAAAATAATTCGTTAAGAGGCTGAGCACCGTTTGACAAAACCATGACACAATAAGCAGAGTTTCCTGATCGTCTATTAGCGTCAGAAAAAATCTCAGGATGGAGTAGATAATAAAGTAAGAAATAATATTCCTAATATTCAGGAGGAGGAAAGAAAGTCAAATGATGAGGACAGTTGTTAAGTAAGATGTGAGTTTGATGAGGTTGGTATGAGGCAAGCGGACACAGGATTTATCTCAGGATATCTTTCTCCAACTTTTTATGATTGTTTACTCATTCTGTCAAGAAAATGTGAGCAAAAAATGGGCTGTGAAGTTGTGACTACATAAAAACAACTGATGTAAAGCCAAAAAGCTCCCATAGCTCCTAAGCTTGATTTTATTAGAAAAATTATAAAATCATACATATAGTAATTATTTCCTGCTGGTTCATCTCTTCCACTCCACAGTGTTATTTTAAAGCAAGACTCAGTATTCAATAATGCATGCCTATGCCTCCACTTTCTGGCATTTGGTGATCAATAGTTGTTAGTTAAATTAATGAATTAATGAATAAGTTCACTTGCTAATGAATGAATTGGTTTCATTTGCGTAACACGGAGGAAAAACTATTACTTCTTCCTGAGATATGAAACTATATTTCCCAATTGGTGAATGATACAGCTTGGAATCAAGTAGCTCTGTTATAAATACAAATATTAAGTACAAAGTACTTTGATAACTAAATAAATTATTAAGCTCTATGCTTGCTATTCATTTTTTAGCAGAATGTAATTTCCTCGAGAGATTTAATCTATAACTATGTATTACGTATCTCCTCATACAGAGTTATAGATGTTATGGACTGACTGGAGAGGGAACACACATGGTCCTGCCAGCATGGATCTTAAAAGTAGGCAAGAAGGATTGAACAAGTCATTAAAAATGTGATAACTCTTGCAAAAAGAGAAATATGGGTTGTGTGCCAACATAGTAAGATTTTTCTTAGTTAAGGGGGGCAGGAAAGGTTTCTCTTAAATTACAGTGAGGAACTCAAATGAGGAGAGTTAGGTAGGTGAGCTGACAGAAGTAGCTGGAAGTCAAATGTCCTAATTCCCTTCTGTGAGAATACTGGAACATCTGTAGAATTTGAAGTCTTTTAAGAGCAACACTTGGAGAACAGAGGTGAGTGGTACTATGAAAGTAGGGCATAGGCATATTTCAAAATATGCACAGCATTAAGGGTCACTTTAACACTTTTGAACAGGATCTTTTGAAAAATGGGACGCAGAACATTCTGGTAAGGGAGAAGTAACACGTTCCAGTTCACGTTTATAAAATGATTACTTTGGTTGCCTCATGAAGAATGTACTTGGGTAGGTATGCCAGAGTGATGCAAATTAGGGGGCTATTTCATTCACGCTGATCATCAAGAGAGAGTTATGAACAATACAAAGTGCATGATAATCTCAGTGGAATATAGAATGTATCAATTATTGATATAAAGTATGTGATAATTATTATGAAGCTTATTGAAAGACATAATTAATATAGTAGTCTTCTGACACGATGATGGGATAGACTAGCACCTAAAAGTTATTATTCTTTACATACTTTATTACAGAGTTTTACCACTTACCTCTTAACTATCGTTATCACTTCTCTATGAAGTTACCCTTATACTGACTCACCTGTTCATTTAAACCACTAGTCACTTTGTTATGGCAGAATGGCAGGATGAGTGGCCAGAAGGGAAACAAAGGCAGGGCCCTCACCATTGCCACCTAACAAAGGGCTTAACACAGGAGGCTAAAAGCAACGGAAGTAGCCCATTAACACCTCTGGGTATTCCCTCCCTTCCCACAAAGCTTGCACCACCTTTACCTGTCAGTCAAATATGTAACTTTTCACCCTCATCCCACCAACTATGTAAGTCCTCAGAACAAAGGACTCACTCTCTTGGCTCTCTGTCCAGCCAGCCTCTGGCCACCCCCACCTCTGGTCACCATTATACTGCTTTACCCTGAACCCGACCTTATGCCTTCTGCCCCCGTCACCTCGACAAGGCTCATTCTGTTCCATGAGAACATATCACCAATAAACGTTGCTTGCACACTATTACATTCGCTGATCTGTAATTCTTTACCGCATCGGTAAGAAAAACCGGGTCTCTCCCGTTAACAACTTTGGATAATCGGCTAACTGAAATTAGTCAAATTTTACTGAGCGAAAATTTTACTTGGTTGATTTAATGAAAATTCTCATTAATTTGTCTGGTTATTTAATTAAATTGGTAAAAGTCAATTAGTTACCTTGGCCTCTTGTCTTTTTTTCATTGTTATTGTTTTCTTTGACAAATACCTAAAATAGCTATGTTGCTACACATTAGGAAATAAAAATGAACAGGTGAAATGTGTCCCTATGATTAGACAAATGAACCAGAAAACACTGGGGCCTTGAGGAGCCCCGTTTTCCCTTCATGTTGCCTCCTTTTCTAACATTCTTCTACAGACTGGTTTTTTTCACCATTACAATCCCTTCAATTATGGTAATAGCTGGGAGGAATGTAAACTTATAGTAAGACATATTATTTGCTTTCCATTATAGATGTGATAACAAATTGGCTTCATAGATAGAGGGTAGCATATTACATTCTGAAAAGTAAGCATTGCCTTCTTCCCTTATGAATAAAAATATGCTTTAGTAGTAGGCTGCCAAGTGTTACTCTATATTTCCTTAGGATTAAAGGCAACGTTTCATTTTTGATAATGTACTTGGAAAGATAAAATGCATCAGAAAACTCTATCCACTAAATTTATCATTTACACAGTTGCCCTATCATAGTTAGTCGCATAATTCATAGACTGATTAAGTGCAAAGCGAATGAATCATGTAACTAAATATTTTTAAGGCAGTGCATGAACAATAATCAATAATGTACCCAAACTCACATCACTAGCTATTAGCACAGTATTCTTTATTTTAGCAAGTGGTAGAAAATCCATATTTGGAGGTCATTTAGAATCAGAGGTCCAAGGTCAAATCTAGGCATAATTGTGAAGAATCAAGTATTTCTTTACAGGTCTCCAGGCTTTCTAGATTTTTTTTCTCAATCTTTTTAGCCCATTTAACCTGACACTTAAATTCCTAGAACAGAATATTAAAAGACCAATGGAAGTTGATTTTATTTCAGGAAAATCCATGTCTTTCTCTTCTTTTTCAAAAACTAAGGATGGAAATGCTTTCTAACAACTCATTTGTTAGTTAAATTATTACTGTAGAATCATCATAAAGAGCACCCACTAAAATTGAAGAGTAATTTTAAAAACGATGAAAGGCTAAAGAAGTTATGAGGAAATCAACAACAAGATTGTCTTTCATAACCTTTATAGCACTATTTAGACTTAGTAGTCTTTTTCATTAATATAATATTTTGTCTGGATTGCTTTGTCTGTCATTTAAATCAAAAGTCTTCTGAGATATAAAGCCATATTATTCTGACTATTAAAAGTGCCAAATGTGCTGACAGTTCTTGTAAATAAATAATCATGAATGTCTGCACAAGACAGGCTAATCTAGTACAACCATGTTTTTTAAGAGAAAGGAAAAAAAAACTCAGAGGTCTCTATTTTAAATGATATACATCTATATGGTCATTGTTATCTGTCCAATTTCCTCATTTCTAATACAAAAGGTAATTTATATGTTAAACCCACATAGAGCAAGAAATAAATTGAAATAAAGCAAAAAACAAATAAATAAAAACAACTCCCATTCTTGCCATGTTCAAAAACTGCCATAATCAGTTTAGTCAAAGCTGACTAAAGAGGAACAGAATTGTTTCCAAGATTCCTTGAAGATGGGATCCGAGGAAGAAAAGCTATCCTATAGCTGCAAATTCACCCAGCAACTATTGCACCTCAGCAATGTTAGTGAGTTTCTGTTTGCATCATCCTCCAACAGCCCAAGCTCCCTCAGCTTGCTACTTTTGCCTGACAAGAACTCACAGCCAGCCATCTGGAAGGGGGACGTATAGATTTGGGTTTATTCACAGGTATCTCTGTGATTATACTTGGCAACCACAGTTGAAAATTTCTGCTTTTGATAAAGAAAAATGTGTGTGTGTGTGTGTGTGTGTAAGTAGGTGTGTAAAAGTATAAGTTAAAGCAAATAAGCAAATGTGACTGACACAGGAACTGAGGATTCCAGGACCTTCCATGTGGTTCTAGGTAGTTTCACATCTTTTCCACAAGAATTCTTGCTAAAAACATTTTAGCTGCACAACTAATTGGCATAAGATGATTCTGCCACAAAAGATAAAATAACTGGTGGATAGTTTGGTCTCATTTCTCCATTAACAAAGTTCTTGTAGTATCTCTAATTTTTATATTACATAAATTGCAGCCAGATTGCACACGATATCAGACAATGATAACATAACTTTTACAAATCCTTTGGTGAGCATGGTCATCTACCCTATCTATTAAAACCAAAAATTTAACAAACTATGGTAAATATGAAAGAGGTGGCTACTAATTCACAATCATCTTCAAGAGCATTAATTATCCATTCTGTAGTTGGAAACTGACACCTCTCTTAATGAAGAAATACATTTTAGTGAAAAAGTGTGATGCCGACTCAACAAACAAAAAATAATGTTTGATACTATAAATGAAAGACTTTGAAAACAATGTGGTATTTTTATTATTTTCAATAAAGTCTTTTTGCTTTTAATTTTGCTTTTAATTTTTTCATGTTTCATTGTATTCTTTTTAATGCTCCTCTTTTATTTCTTTTTTGTTCTTTTATCGTTTATGGTACAATTGCCATATGGATAATTAGTTATGCATCGAAAATGTTTGCGGTGAAAATAATTGTGGCAAACACGCTTTTGGCAAACATGTTTACAACAGAACTACAGGACACGCTTATACAGCTCCTGCTGTAGCTCTGACTGATTTCTCTAAGAAGATGTAACAGAATGGAAAAATCCCAGAGAGAGGCGAACCTGGTAATAAGAGTGCTGAGGACAGTATGTAATAAATAGATATTTATTTCCCAAGACCGATTGCAATATTTTTGTCTTGTGACGGTTAGTGTTGGCCGTAGTTACTAGAATACAGGATAATATCGTCTGATAAAAATAACTCACATGTTCCACAAATCCGAAACTTATTTTGGCTTATAAGGAAATGCTTGATCATGAAAGTATAAAGGAAGGCCAGTCAAATATCAGCATTTTTAAACTCAAAATGACAGAAATAAAGAGAAATTTATAGTAATTGTGTTGATAATAAAGCCTAGTCCAATTCTTAGTAAATGGCATTGGAATCCTGGACATCCAGAAATCATGTTGAGTATGAATGATGGTAAACCGAAGCGCATGGATAAAGAAAAGCCTAAAGAAGAAAAGCAGAAAAATTGTTCCCTTTTGTGATTTTGTTGAGGGGTCCTGGCAGGAATCATTGCTTTAAATTACCGTATTCAAAGGTGGTAAAAATCAGCCCCCAGTAACTTAGCCAGCCCACTCGGTTTAGGTGGGCCCAGGGTCAACGGCGCACCTCAGAGCCTGTTCTCTCTGAGGTGCAGGGCCAGGGTCTGGCCACGCTCACCTCTGTCTAGACCAGCACCCAAGGTACAATAACGAGAATAAATGGTACAATGGAAACTTGTATCATTTTCCTCTAGAGTTACTTTTTACTAGTAGGAACATCAACAATTTATACTATATTCCTCCAGCACTTCCTATATTGTTAGAAATAAATGTTTCTCTAAGTCTCAGGTCGTGTGCACCACTGGGTATGTACACATGTCATTTACGTGTGGGAAATGGATGAGGCAGGCAATAGGAGTTGATGGAAGAATTAAATAACTCAATTTCCACAACGATCTCTTTAAGATTATTTGAAATATAAGTAGCTATGAAAAATGCATTTATGATCAATATTTATTCAATATAACTTGCACTTGAAAACTATGCTTAAATGAACCCAACATAGGTGAATTGGAAATGTGACTTTTTCCTTTCAGCTCTTTTCTGTTAAAAAAAAAACAAAACTATTTAGCCATGTGCAAGTCTTGATAACATCTTATCCTTGATTCTGTGTAATGTTATGACATAGACACTCACACATACACACGCGTTGACCCACATGATCTAGTTTCTCCCTTTATATTTCTCCGAACTGACTCAGATGAGCAATAGCTACCAAATTATACTTCGGATATGATCTCTTTCCTATGTAATATGCACAGGATAAAAACATACAGCATCTTAAGTCAATCACTATTTTTTTTCTATTTCACTAATGGCCCATAAAGGGCAGAAAAAAAATATATTTCAAGTCTATAGTGTGAATGGATTGACAACATTAAAGTGAAATGGAAAATAATATGCAGAGGAATTTCTGTGGTAAGAGCATTCAACTCCATCTTTAGCATAAGTTGCCTGATTCATTTAAATGATGTTGCTTATATTTCATTTTATATTTTATATGTTAGGTTTAGAATATTCTTTTTGTTTAGAAAGAAATCACAATTTATTATAAACCATTGGAAACATGTTTTTTATCTTATCATGAGCAAGTTTATGTTCTTTTATGAGAATATACTGGAGAGTATTTCAGAAATATATTTATTACATTACTGGTCTTAGTTCTGATTCAGTGTTAAGGTATGAAAAAGATCCCATGCTACTTATTGATACTCTAAATCAAGCACTGCCAATTCTCTCAGTAAAATATCAAGTATTTGGTTTTGGAGTTAAACCATCTTTGTAGCAACTACTCAATTCTGCCACTGTAGCATGATAGCAGCAAGGATAACATGTAAATGAATGAGCATGTGTTCCAAAAAAATACAAAAAACAAAAAACAAAATAAAACCTCGTTTGCAAAAAATAGTGGTGTGCTGGAGTTGACCATTTGAAGGCTAGAGAGCTCCAAGGTTAAAGTCACCTGGAAGATTAAACCTATCCAGAAGCTCCCGGGTCTCAGTGAAAGAAAAACTGGTATCATGAATCTTTGGGAAAATACGCTTGTTAAAAAATCCCCCAGTTTTATGTAATGGGCATGCTTTTCACAGTGTTTCTGAGAGTAGATTCTCTGTCTTCACAGGAACCCTTGGGTGCAGGTCATCATTTCCATTTTATGGACCTAGCCTCTGATGGCTCAGTGACACAGCTCCCTGCATCTGGTGGTTATTCCTCCCAAATGGGACCACAGGGTTTACAATCAGTGAGGAACAGACGCCAGAAGATTATGCACTAATTCTTACATGCTTTGATCAGGAAGTATCACGTGACCCTTCTGCGCACTGACCAGAACTAATCACATGGCTGTTTGTAACTAGAGGCTGGGAAATCTGAGAACAGATACAATGTTAAGGGAGAATGTTATCTGAGCCACACTCAAGAATTATAAATGGTTATTAGCAGAGAGAAAAGTGGTGATAGTGACTAACAAAGTATGTTTATAATGAAAGTACCAAGTTGGCCAAATAACTTTTAAAAAATGGACATTACCTAATTTGTCGTCCTGTGTTTTCAACAATATGGGCTGTAATAACCTTTAAAGTGCTACAGAGTAGCTGAAAAATGAGGAGAATACACAAATATAAAAAAGACTTTTTTTTTTTTGCAACTAGAAAGCTCATCATTTAAAATGTACATTGAAGTATTTGTGGAAACATTATCTTCATGAAAACTTTATATCTAAAAGTTAAGATATAGTATCGTACCATTAGATGTTTATTTTATATAATCTATATATCTCCTTAGCCATTTTTATTGTTAGGACCAACAACAGAGCTCTATTTTCCTTTCAATATTTTGAAATATACTCTCATAAAGTCCTGGGTACATGTCTGGTGACTTCCAGCCTTCATTTCTTTGGTTTTCACACACTCAGAAATGATATGGTTACTTATTCCCAAAGATCATTCCACTTCCACTCCCAATTTTCTTTACTCATCGTAAGTGTCCAGAGCTGCAATCCCCATATTGATTCCTTTACATTTTTCATGATGAAATACTTAATAAGGTAAGTCAAGGATTTATCAGATGTTCTGTTTTGAGCAGTGTAATACTTCCAGCAGAAAGTCCTCCATCACTATGAATACCAATACAGTGTCTGTTTCCTGATGTGGATGAGGAAGGTAATTTGAAAACTGTTTGTCTGGCCTAGAAATATGTAGAATTTTTATTTCTGCTTCTCTCAACTTTTATTCACCCACCATGGATTTCAACTGAAATTCCACTTTCTTCTGTGAATTTTTAGTCCAGATTTCAATCTTGTGACAAAGAATCTAATGTAGCAGAGAAAAGATCAGCTTTGGGATCAGACAGGTCCAGGTTAAAATCATGGGTGGCGTTTGACAAGTCGCATTAACTCTTTGAGCCAATATCCATCATCTAAAATCGAAATGATAAGTTCAATATAAAATCTTTACAAATGTTTCTTTGTGTAATTTACCTTCATTAACTTGGAGTTTTACATCTTCTTTTTTCAAGTTGAAGGATCTGTTGTTAAATATATTTCTTAAAAAAACATTTTAATTCTTTTTAATGCCCTAGTTTTATAAAGATCTAGGTGTATTTTGTTAATTATTTCTTTGGAGAAGATGAGATATTAAAAATAAAAAGAGACCATTTCAAATTCCAAATTACCAGTTATTATCGATCCATTTACTCCTGTTTCTATAATAAGAATGAGGAATAATTGCTAAATTCTGTTCGGTAAAGTTAATAACATGCCAATTACATAAGATCCTAGTTTACAATCTAAGTAAGCAACTTTACTTGCATTTTTAAATATTTTTGGAAAAATTTTCTGAGTGTATATCTGCATTATGCAACAATAAAAATTATAAAATTAGAAAGATAAAATCTAATAATTACTAAATTACTTACTGAATTTTTCATATTTTATCCTCACAAGACTTCAGTTGAAGACTACTAAAACCAAGTATAATTCAAAGTAAAATACTCAGTACATAACCTCAAAATTTCTTTCACAGGAAAGTATTATCTTCTATCTATTGTTGCATAATTCTCAATAATGCTAAAGGTAGTTGTTTGTATATCACAAGTAAAGTAGGCCTTTTAGTGCTGGTTAATGCAGAGTGGAATGGCTGTTAACCACTCATTT
Source organism: Mormoops blainvillei (assembly GCA_004026545.1). Lineage (NCBI taxonomy): Eukaryota > Metazoa > Chordata > Mammalia > Chiroptera > Mormoopidae > Mormoops > Mormoops blainvillei. Next base: position 19,157 of record PVJD01013183.1, read on the forward strand.
TTGTGATGCAGGACTGCATTTATAAAACTTGCAGGGTTTTTATATACCCATTTGTCAAGTTTACTTCTCTAAAGTTGTCACATTTTTTCTTACTTATTATCATTTGAAAAGTTGCTTGTGGCATGAGTTCATTAAAGGTAGTATGGCCAAATGTACCATGTATAGTATAGACAGATGGAAATTCTGTCAAACAAGATTTATGTAAAAATATGGCTCTACACAGTGCTTTGACACTGTGGATATGTGGGTATTATGTCCCATGATTTTCTCCACAGGAATTACTTACCAGTCTTAAAATATAGACTTATTAGCCTTGGGTTAGCAGGACTTTATAAAAGTATAAAACATTCTTACTTTATTGCTTTTAAACTGTGAACTGATTCAAGGATGTAAGGGAATCCTTTATTTTTCTTTACTGGATGAAGCTGAATAAGACCTATCCTATTTTTTTTAATTCTTGCATATACTAGTCAAGTTCATGATGAGCATTATTGTTTCTAGATCTATTCCATGAATAATAGTTTCATTGTTACTGTCAAATCTGATCAAGTCTTTTCTAAGTAATATTAGCCAGCCCTGGAATTTGAACATAAAAGAATTCATTGTGCAGAAGAAGACAGGAAAAATTACCTTATTGATTGAAAATAAACTTAATATATAAAAGAATATATAACCAAGAGAAAGAAAAAATGACTAGGTCTGCAAGATTTTGAATGACTTGGGTGATTTTTAAAAAAATCTCTTTAATATTACTTAAGCAATACATGTTTACTAGTGAAAATCTTAAAAGGTGGGCTTATTGCAAGTGTTGGTAATAAGCAAACCCAAAATTACAATGTAGATGAAGTATAACAAAAGTTTTTCTCACTCCAAATCAAGAATGGGGTCCCAGTGTCTGCCCCTGCTTCTTATACACAGTGATGCAGCCACTCAGGCCCTTCCTTTCTTACGGCCCTGCCTTCTCCAACGAGGGCTCGTCCACATCAGGCCCGATGGGGAGGAAAGTGTCACCAGGGTGGCAGTGGGTAGGTCCACAGGTGGAGCTGGGCCTGAAAAAGATTCCTCGCTCTGCTGACAAACCTATGGATAAAGCTTAGTAAGACCATACTGGGCTACAAAGATGGTGGGGAACACAGTCCAGTTGTGTGCCTGCGTGAAAACAAAGACTTGGGTGAACGGTCCACAGGCTCTGGCAGCAACAATGCGGCACGAAGGAAAATGCGTAGGCACGCTCACACACACAGATCATCCCAATCCAATCGCCCGAGTAAGCAAAACACTGTTGACAATCTGTTATATGTTGTTTCTGATTTAAAATGATAGCAACGCATGTACAAATGGATATGAGATTGTATATTACATGTTCACTTTAGCGTTCCTTGTTAACTTAGAAAAATAGACATTTAAAATTTTCATCAATAAAGGTGGATAAAAAACATTTATATCCATTATATAGAATATTAAGCAGCTTTTAAAAGAATGAAGTACAGATAAGTGTGTACTATTTAAATGTCCATAATAGGCTAATATATAAAAAATCCTAACTACAGAAAAAAGTTTGGTGTAAATAAAGCTGAGTGTACTTGCTAATATGTGAATATATGCACAGAGCACGAAAAGTCTGGACAGATAGAAGATAATCTGATGCTATGATTAGGGAGCGCAGAGGGGCAGACTTTCACTATATAACTTGTGTGGTGGAAGTTTTGTTTTTTTTTTAATAAATCTCATACTACTTGTGTAATAACAAAATATAAAGAAACATTTGATTTCAAAAAAATATCCAATAAAAGGGAGAAGGAATTGTATTATTCAGTATTATAATAAAACTTGAGACCACATATGAATTGTGCGAGAGGCCTCCTATTACCTGCAAGATAGAGCTGATAAGTGTGGGTTCCACATACACTTCTCAGGTGGCATGGATTTATGAGATTGGGCCCCAAATCTCAAAAGCTGCGAGAGTACCAGAACTACTGCACTTTGCCATGTATAATGCGCACCTTTTGGCCCAAATTTTGGAGGGAATAATAAGGATGTCCATTATAATTGGTAGTACTAATTCATCATCTCTATAAATGTTTTTAATTCTTTTATTTATGCTTATACATTAAAAATGTAACTCTAGAAAGCAAAACTGATGTCTGTATGCAAAATAATACCCTGGAATATGATAATTGGTTTTGTTTCTAAATATATATAAATAAATATATAACTGAAATAAAAAGTTAAAATGAAAGATTTTTTTTTCTCCAAAGTTTGGGCCAACAACGTGGGTGTACATTATACATGGCAAAATACAATAACACTTTTCTTGGAATGATGCTACTTTTCAATAGAGTTGAACCTTGGAAAACATGGGAATTACAGGCATCAACCCCAACATAGCTGAAAACCTGCAGATAATTTTTGACTCCCCCCAGACTTAACTCTTAGAGCCTACAGTCAATCAGAAACCTTACCAATAATATGAACAGTCTATTAATACATATTTTGTATGTTAAATGTATTATATACAGTATTATGATACAGTAAGCTGGAGAAAAGAAAATGTTATTAAGATAATCATAAGGAAAATATATTTACAGTGTATATTGAAAATACTCTGCATATAAGTGGACCTGTGCAGCTCAAACCCAGGTTGTTTAAAGTCCAAATGTATTATCTTACAGAAAAAATGCCTTAAAATCACTTTAATTATGTTTACTCAGGGCAGTAGAGGTTGAGGCCCTAAGATCACTTAAATCAAACCAATCTGTCTGTTTATTAAAATACTGCTTCCCAGGTGCCCACCCTGGCTTCTCGTACTGTCGGAACCAAGTATTTTTAGCACAAACCTTGGACAATTACATCACTAAAGCAAATAAGAGGATCTCTAGGACAGATGGCATTTAACAAAACAGATTTGAAAGTTAAAGACAACCAAGATTGACTGAGCTCTTGTATCAGCATTTGGGCACCTCAGTTTTCTTGTCTGAAAAATGGCGCAATAGCTGTTTTTCTTCTCTTCAAAATGGGGACAGCAGCGTCTTCTACGTCAAAGGGGTGTTTGAGGATTGAACGAGACAATACATAGAAAGTGTTTAGCTCCTTTGCCCATTCTTTTAGTTGGCTTATTTGTCTTCCTGGTGTGGAGTCATGTGAGTTCTTTATATACTTTGGAAATCAAACTCTTTTCTGAGGTATCGTTGGCAAATATATTTTCCCATATGGTTGGTTCCCTTTTTATTTTGCTGATGTTTTCTTTAGCCATGCAGAAGCTTTTTAATTTGATGTAGTCCCATTTGTTTATTCTTTCCTTTATATCCCTTGAAGGGTGAGGGGGATAATGGGGTAACGAAGGGGACGGGTCAAGTCAAGGAATATGTACAAAGGACCCAGGGACAAAGACAATGGTGGGGAGACTGAATGTGGGAGGCGAGGGATGAGTAAGGCAGGGGAGAGCAATGGGGGGAAAATGGGGGCAACTGGAATTGAACAAAAAAAAAAAGTAAAAAAAAAATATTAAAAATTTAAAAAAAGAAAGTGTTCAGAGAAGTGCCAAACAATCTGTTCTATGTTAGTGTTTATTATTATTATTTTTGTTGTTGTGGCTACTGTCGTTACTGAAAGATGCCCGAAAAGCAGCCCACACTGCCCCTAGGAAATAAATGGCCTGAGCACAGGACAAAATGGGCTCCAGAGCGTCGCCTGCTTCACAAAGAGACCACCATGCTTGTAGCTTTGCCAGTTACTGTCAGAGAAAATCAATTAGAATCTTCAGCTTCATTCTACCATGCCATAAACATTTATTGGGCTGCTATCCTGTGCTAGGCACTTTGTATCTCGGGATTTGAAGGTGAATAAAAGTCTTCGTAAATAAGTTTCTGCAGATCTCTTGAAGGCCTAGTAAAGGTCTTGTGGGCGGCAGCTTTCTGAAACAAGAAGCAATCAAAGCTCCTTCTCTCAGCTAGGAGCGCTCCGCCTTTGACCTCCCGCTGCAGCCGCCTTCTACAGGCTCCCGCATTCCCTCTCTTAGGGCGCAAGGGCAGAGAGGGGAGCACTGCTGTACAGGGTCAGTTCTCTCAGACATGCCCCCCTGGCACACATTCACACACACACACATGCCTTTGCGGGCTACCCTGTGTGACTCGTTTACTATATGTCTGTGGTGTTATGGGCACAATGAGTGATGAGATGCTGTTTAGGTGGTCTGAGTAGTATAGATGATCTCTTCCCATCACCGTAATTGTATTGCAGGTGAACTCACAAATGAACAGTAACAGCCACATAGCCTGGTGGTTTTTTTCACCGTTTACATTAATTTGTAAATTTATATATTTGGCTGCTGTGGTTCATGGAAGAAGGCAGAAAAACAACACGACTGAAGAATCCTTTTGATTGCAGGGGGTGAAAACATTAGAAAGTGACAGATATTCAATATTCAGGTCAGTTTAGATGTTAGTGTGACTGGCATATCAAAATCTAATCTTAATTAAAGCCTTGGAATGACTAAGTAGTGTAGAGAAGATAGTAGAACAAGGGAATAAGCAGTATTCCTAAGCATCAAATAATTCTTCAAGTTCATTTTGTCTGACTACCTGTACGCAGCTGAAAAAAAGGTAAGGTTATGGCATGTGAGAGTAAGATCAGCAATTACTGAATATGGGGAATCTTGGCACCAGTCCAGAAACAGGGAACTATTTATTGTGTAGTTTTGTCTTCTTTTATAATTAATTCACAATTAGACGTGTAATTATAATTCAGAAACGGGCAAAATACATTCAATGGTTTTAACCATTGATAGATTTGTAAACAAAAGCAGCTGGACTGAAATTTCTTCAAGGAAATATTTACGTGCCAACAGTTTATCAAACTGAAAGACCGCTGATAAATCTACACATGGGCATTATGTTAATGATAGTGCAACAATGATTCATTCCTGGCCTTCCACTAGTTTCACAAGGCACCAGATGCAAAAGAATAAAAATTTGGGTGCAAAAGGGGAAAGGTCTCTGTGCTTTTAATCCTTTACTGCCTTACGGAAGGAACCATCATTAATTTAGCTATTGTCCTTCATTTCGCAAGCTACTTCGTAGTAAATTATTCTTGAAGAGGAATTAAAAAACTAGGGCAAAGGAGATTAATTTCAAATCACAGGACTTCAGGGTTTCAGAATACCAAAAATTATTTTGTTCTAAATGTTCAAGAAACTACTACTTTATTTTAAAAAGTTGGCAAAGCAAATGACTATGTTTTATCTGTGTCTAGTAGTCTCAAAATTTCAGTACTCTTTGGATATTTTTATGAAATAGCTGAGAGAATTGATGCCAAGTAATCTCCCTCCTAATGATGGGAAAGAGTGAAGGTGGGGTCAAAGATGCTATGAGGAAAATAAGAGAAATAACTGATCTTACTAACAGTAAATGTAGAAATAGGGTAGCATGGTAGAAGGGAAACAATAAAAATTCAGTTTATAGAGACAATGGCGTCAGTCTTTCTTCTTTTTCTGGGTTTCTAACATCTGTGGCATTTTGAATCTGAGTCTTAATGGTCAGCACTTGAAGGCTGATGCTCGCGTTCATTAGATATTTTTTGAATCACAGTACCAGGCACTGAGCTAAGCATGCTTTCAGTTTACCTTCATATTCATCTCTAGCAATATCAGTGTCTTCAATTTACAGAGAAAGAAAGCAAGACCCTATAAAATCCCTTAATCCATATATGCTCAATTCACAAATCTAATACACGACAGAGTGGAGGCTTGAAACTAGCTCATGCCCTTAGACACTGTTCTATACTGGAGAAGTTCATGTTCAAAGGAGAAGCCAAAAACAAACAACATCATCAACAACAACAACAACAACAACAACAACAAAACCCTGGTTATTAGAATCAGAAAACAGTATTTATTTTGGAATCTGCATATAATATTCACCTAAATTTGAATAAATCAGTAAGAGGACTAGTTAATTTTATACTTTTTTAGCTTATGGATGAGATTGGTTCCAGAGCTTAGAGAAAACCTGAAATAAAAGATGATGCGTATATATTCCAAGATAAAATAAAGAGGATTACAATGAATGGGAGTCAAGAAGACCATTTTTAAAAAGAACTTTCTGGAACTAATGAAAAAAGACTTTTTTAATGTTCCTATAAAAAAGGTTTCCCGCAAGCAGCAAGTAACAACGGCAAAAACAGCAACGACAACAACACCACCAAAGCTAAACCTGATATAAAACAAACTATAAAGATATGATTCAGTATCTAAGTGATGTCATTAAGGGCCCAGACTGTTTCTCTCTCCCTTCTGGCCTCCTAGAACGTTAAATTTTTGACGTAATGACTTGCTTTATGGTTGAAATATGGCTACTGTGCCCCCGGCTTCCCAAAAAACAAAACAAGGGGTATGAGGCAAAATACTTTCTTCCCGTGAATTTTTTTCCTGTTGTTTTGGATAAGGAGCATAAGACACAGATTTCTCCTGTTTCATTTGTTAGAACTCTGTCATATGTCTGTCCTTGACTCAAGTTTAGCTAAAGGGCATGAGAATCCCAGAATAGTCATATTATTCCCTAGGTATAATAATGGATCTGGGTAAATATCTTCTTCATAGAACTAAGGGATTTCTGTTCGCCATCTGTTTCAGTGTAGTTTCTATAAGCAGAAAATGAGGAGTGGAATGGCTACTTCGTAGCCAATGAGCAGCATCTGCCACATTTAGTAAATATGCATCTAAAGTGATTATCCACAGAAGATGATTCTTTTAACAAGATTTTTAAACTACGAATGATGTCTAAGAGGTGTAGTCTAAGCCTTGTAAAGCATACCATGCATATTTAATTTCAAAGCTAAAATGTTAACCAAAGTGTGGTAATTCTGTATCATCAGTTTCAAATAAATCAATGACAATAGTAATTAGTGATGGTATGAATCGTCCACTTTGTGAATTGTTCACAATTGTAATTCAATAGAGAAAAAATAAGAAACAACAATAATAATAACTTTTTATTAGTCATGCTAAAGTAGCAAACCAGTGGCATGGATAATTGAAAATAGTGGATTATATGCATAATGATGAACTACTTGGATTATGTGCCTTACCAGACAGAGATCATTTTATATTCCTACAGCATAGTATCACCTATTTATTTGAGGATGTAATTACTAAGCATCTTGTGTGGAAATTTCTGTTAAACTGGGTCAGAACATGTTTCACAGTTAAAATATAAAGAGAAATATAAAATTTACTTTAAAGGGGAGTATTTTGAAAAAAGCGTCTTTGCTGGGCAATGTCAGTGAATGTAGTTTTGGAATGGTAGTTTGAAAAGCTTGATAAAATTGGGAATATATAGTCCCACTTGTTATCTGGCTTAAATTCAGAAAGGTATTTTCTTACCGTAGCTTCCTAAGAATTCAGGCTACTTTGTCCAAAGTTTGCTTTGTTAAAAGGTTATGAGCAGTCCAGTATTTTCTTGAATAGGCTCAAGAACACATAGATTACAAGCCAGAAGAAGGGACAGGCTGATCCTGAGTGCGTCATTGCTGTCACTGTCATTTTACTTCATGTGTCTTCTCTTAGGTCTGTAACTATGTATAACAGCGATGGTGGTGGCCTTTGAGGTCTCCCTGAGTACCTTTAGTATATTATACCTTGGTTTTCTGCCTTTATTCTTACGGTCGTGTAGTTATTCCCTAATCTGGCTAGTATCGTCCGGTTTATATCACACCTTCTCTGGGACTGGAACTGTCTTCTCGGGTATCTTTCCCAATCACTTAATTCAAGAGCATTAACAAATAAACATAAAAATCATAATACAAACTCCTTCCATATCTCAGTCTGTTAACTAGAATTCAGTGATAAGCACTGCTCTTTGCGCTTTATCCCCCTTTTAAAGAAAATACTACATGTAAACGACTACTTGGACAAATATGTGCAAGAAATAAACCAAGAGGCAGAAATGGCCATAGTGATGTCACACATTTCAAATATAAGAAAATGGGTTGGATTATTCCCCCTCCTATTCTGTCATTTAGACTTCGTTGCTCTGAGGTAAATAGTTGGCTATGTAGTTGCAAAAGAATATACATGTTGCTCTATGAGGAGAGAGGCCATAATAACTTATCACTTAAACCCAGGCATTTCAGAGGTTGAAAAGGGTATAATTAATAAACATTCTAGAAAAACAGGCATAAACAGGGCACAATAGGATGTAGAGTCACTCTAGGGCAGTGGTCCCCAAGCTTTAGGCACCGGGGAGTAGTTTTATGGGAGGCAGGGGTGGGGCCAGGGCTGGTGCTTAGTTGAGCTTCTCTTGCTCGCCACCTGTGGATGGATGGGGTGGGGTGGGGGACAGCAGGTGGGGCTCAGGGGAGCTTCACTAGCCCTCTGGTTTCCTAACAGGCTGCAGACCAGACTGGACAGGACGGGTATGATCCATGCCCTGGGGCTTGAGGGGAGGGCAGGCTTGGGGACCACTGTCCTAGAGATAAGCGATGCAGCTGGTTCTCTTGTCCTCTTCAGCTGGATTCTTTTTCATACGGCTTAGAAAGCAAAATAGTAAAAATAGTCTCATCAATAAAAAAATTATTAACTTATCAATAAAAAAATCTATAGAGATCACCATGCAATCATGTGGCATGAGAAGGAAATCAAAAGGCGATAGAGATTTTTACAGCTTGGTAGAAAAAAGAGAAGTGAGGGAAAAACAGAAGCGTTTAAATAGAGTAACTTCATACGGCACAAATGCAAGAAGAAAGGCCTCTGAAAGTGTCCCTGGGCACCAATGCCCTGATTTGTCAGAGGGCAGTTTGCTCTGGCCAAATGTTTACTGATTTTAGATAATCTACCTCCTCAACAATTTATGCAAGGATTAAAAAAAAAGGTTAGAAAGAAAATTACTTTGAAACGATCGAGAAATAAATCAGTTCAAGGATATAGTTTTGTTTTGTCTCTGATTTATAGAGAAGAGTTAATAATACTCTCTCTGGTAAACTCCACTTAATGAAATACAATACTGAATCTAGGACATAAACTGTTTATGATCTTAAGGAAATAATTAGATGGCCTTAACAACAGACTAATTTCAAAACTGTTATGATTTCTCCTTTCAGAGGATATGAGAGAGCTAAACTCTGTTATAAAATGTTTCATAAGGATAAAATTGACCCCCCAAATGAGTAACTCACCACTCAAGGTTGAATATCCTTCAGTGTTCTCCTATTTCAGAAAATTTGTAACATTTATTATACCCAACCTGCCTACAATTCTCTTCCTGAATACTGCATAAGGGAGACTTAAATACCACAGTGCCTGGTCATGTTTTTTTCCCCTTCTCCCAAAACTGTTAGGACCCTTACCTTGCGAGTTTATCAATCGTTGGATTTACATGTCCAGTACTACACTAGATTCAGTAAAGAAATACAATAAAAGCAAGATATAGTGTTCTGTTTTCAGGACTCTAACTCTCATAAAGATACATAAAACAGTACACACGACGTGACAGGAGCTTGGTTAAGAGCTTAACTCGGAACCCGTTGGTTCTGAGAAACATTTCACGTAAAGTGTAGACGTGCCTGAAGTCTGGAAGGGCAGGCAGCCCAAGGAAATAAACAGGAAATGAAGGTTACTTCCAATAACTTTGTACCCCATAAAAAAGGGAGGGGAGGCAGGAAAAAAAATCTAGCATTTCCTTTGACTAGAGGGAAGACTGCATATTGTTGAAGGGTGATGCCTCTTGACTGGTTGGCCAGATTAAACATTATTTCTGGGTGTGTCTGAGGTGTTTTCAGATGAGATTAACATTTGAATCAGTAAGCAGAGTAAAGAAGATTGCCCTCCCCACTGTGGGTGAGCACTGTGAGATCCCTGAGGGCCTGAACAGAACAAAAAAGCAGAGGGAGGGGGAGTTCCTCTGGCTGCCTGGTGGTTTACGCTGAGACCACAGTCTTCCACCCTTGGATTGGGTTGGCACTTCTGATTCTCAGATCTTCAGATTTGACTTTACACCACTGACTTTCATCAGTCTCCAGCTTGCGGACGGTAGATTGTGAGGCTGTGTGTGTGTGTGTGTGTATTTTACTCGAGAAAATGAGTAACTCAAAATCTGGAAGTAAGAGTAGCTGTAAAAAAAAATGTAAAATGTAATGATAAATTTGCTGCATTAATTCTGGGGTTTCTGAAACTGCCTCTGTAAACTGACTAAATTTAAACATGCTAATAACTATTTTTAGTAGTAAAGACAGCACAAACAGTCTATAGCATGACTGGTGATATATATAAAATATCTGCGTTGGATATTCCTAATAAACTACTTATAAAGGAGCTGGTGACTGCAGACGATACTTTCAAAATTATTTTGAAAACTAATAAGCATAATAAGGTTGGCTGTTTGCTCCTAATATCCCTGGATAAAGTAGTGAAAGAAAAGTATGAGCTCAGGGATTTGAATGTCCAGCTCAAGAACCATAAAAATAACCTGAAGGCTTCTACGTGTGCCCAGACCTTTTTCCAGGCCCAAGGCTAAAGTTACTGGAAGTCAAATGCTGAATCTCATCCTCCGACTGGCTAAAATATAACTCAACGTGAACTCCCAGCGTTATAGGATGTCTGTGCCCTAACAAGTAGACTTTAACAGTAGACTGTTAAAACGAGGGCACTGTTTCAGAAAGAATATGATCTGGTAAGTTGTGACGGGGACATGTGAGACATCCCTAATAAAGCTGAGGACATCGAGCCCCTAAATCCTCATGAGTGTTTTGCCAGTGGAAGAAACCTCACCCGTCTTAGTGAAAGTAACCTCCCCTACGCTGAGAGCATCTGCCTTTCCACCCCTCTGAGGGGACTGACAGTAAATTGCCTGAGGAAACTGCAATGGCTTCCCCTCAGGCACTGGCCCTGCAAGACAATGCTGATTCTTCTCAGAACCTTCCGCCAGCACTCCTCTCTGCTTCCAGACTTGTAACCAGACTCGGTCCCGGCAGGCTCCTAAAGTTGAGGTACAAGGTTTGACCCATGAAGAGACATGCTACACTCAAAAATAACTTCTTGAGTGCTCTGATTTATAAAAGTGGAAATCCAGGGGCATGTGTAGGAATGGAAGCCAACATATAGGATAATGGTAGAAGAAATATAATTTGGGTGAGGTGTTGTTTATTCATATGGGCTCACCCTAAGCAGAGGTTCTACATTTAATGTAGCTGAGGAATTTGAAAGACCTCTCACAGTTTGGTTGGTTGCCTGAAACTTGACTCAAAATGTGGGGTACAGTGACTAAACTGGAAATGCCAGACCTGCCTTGGTTTAATGTAGAGGAACAGATTGAAAGGCTTAGGAGAATGGAATGATAGAGTGGATTTGTCACTTAAGACCTGCTTACCTGCCCTGGGAGGGTCCAGGACACATACCTCTCACCAATACTATGAGAAATAAATTTGTGAGGGGAACCCTGCCAATCTTGAAGAGTTCTTTGTGATCTCCCTTCTATGTAGTCCAAACTTTATAATAGGAACTACAGTCACTGAATTGAGAAAAACAGATACAGTGGGTGTAACTGGCCCCAGGGTTAGTAGGAGCCAAGTGACAGTGCTCAATTGCTAAAGGTGAAATGTGTCTGGTTAATGTAATTTCGGCAGAGTCAAAGCAGCCATCGGAACAGTCTGAGGTATGCAGACCAATGTCGATACAGGTGTTCCTAGATGAGAAACAGAGAGGAAGCCAACTAAGTCCTTGCTTAATATGTACACACAGACAAGTTTGAGGTCAGGTAGACAAAAGTCTAACCTCGCTCAGAAAGCAGGCTTCAATCAATTCGTTCCCAGACTTGAGCCAGTTTATAGACACCAAACCCCTTGAATAAAGAAGAGGCTGGATCCTTTGAGGGAAGATCCTGGTACATTACCAAAAATTTATACTGTTAACTCTTTTCTTTCATCCTTTGCCAAAGGGATGTATGGTGTAAGAAGATGCATATGGGTGCTGGGTTGACAAGGAGTGAACTTGTGACGATTAGTTTTATGTATCAACTTGACTGGCCCTCATTGCTCAGAGTAAACATTATTTCTGGGTAAGTCCGTGAGGGTGTTTCCAGGTAAGATTAGTACTTAAATTGGTGGGTTGAGTAAAGCAGATTGTTCTCCCCAGTGTGGGCTGGCATCATCCAATCTGTTCAGGGTCTGAACAGAAAAAAAGTCAGAGGAAGGGAGAATTTGCTCTCTGCCTATTTAAGGTGAGATATCATTCTTCTTCTACCCTTTAACTGGAACTTAAATCATCGGCCCTCATGGTTCTTCAGCTCTTCAGCCTGGGACTGGAATTTACACCAGCTTTCCGAGATTCCAGCTTGCAGATATCAGATAAAGGGACTTCTCAGTCTTCATAATTAAGAGAGTCAATTCCTTATGATAAATCTCACTGTGGATACAGCCTATTTATTCTGTTCCTCTAGACAGCCCTGATTAATTCAGCGGTATATGATCCCAAATAATGAAAAATCTTCAAATTCAAGAACAGAATAAAAACAAGGAAGAGTAAGTCATTATATTTATTAAAATGTATTCAAGAATGCTTAGTAATATGAGGTGGCAATAATATATTTTAAAGCAAGATATTAAATATTATGAATGTTATAATTACAAATAAATGTTAATAGGGTTTATGTTTCTAGAATAGGTACACTGAATTCTAATTCTTTATCTCCACAAATTATTTTGCATTTTACAATTTAAAGTTTTAATTGTACTACATGGTGAAATATGACATGTGCTTTTTTGCACTTTTAAAAATTTTTCCCAGAATTAGTATTTCTCTAGTTTATTCAGAAATCTATTTTGTGCATAATTATCATTGACATATTCTCAAATACTTCAGTGGTAAACTCTCACAGGTGATCAAATATGTCTGATATTTTATCAGGTCCTTTATGTTCTCATTATTATTATTTGAAGATGAATCTGCTATAGCCACACTTCATTTCCCTTATTTGAGCCAAAATTTCTAGACATGCCATTACCTTATCATACTAGGACTCATCCTAATAATCACTCTAGGAATTCCCTTTGCTTTTTTGCTATTGTAGATTCTATACTTTCTAGAGCCCACGTATTTCTATTTTTTTACATGAACTTGTTGAAATATAATTTATATACAATAAGATGCATCATTTTAAATAAATAGACCAATTTTGGCAAACATGTACTCCTATGTCATACTCTTTTTATTTACTCATGGTTCTAGTTATTTATTTAAGAAAGTACCTTAAAATTAAGAAACTTAAAAATTATTTTTCTCACATTTTCATCAACTGATAAACACATAACGTTGTTTTATGTGTACTTCTGTTTAAAGACACCTTACTTAATATATACTGTCGATTTATTAACATTGAAGTCACAGTCCATAAGTCAATAGCACAATAACTAATAACTGATAATATGGTAGTTATTGATAAAGCTTATCAAACACATATTTTTTCTCTATAAGGCATGTTAGAGTTTTCTTTCTCTTAGGAATACTGAACGGCACTTTAAACTAAGCTTGGTAGCCATTTGAAACATCAAAATCATCAACAAAAATCATGAAATTGAGAAAAACATAGCACTAAATAGACTATGAATAGGATGCTTGTTTACACTATGAGAGATGAAACGAGAAGGCAGTGTTGCCTTGTTCAATCTGATTGGGAAGATAAGGTCTGTCCGGAAACAGTCCAGCATTGTTAATGAAACGAGAATGGTTTGCACGACATCAATGTAACCTGACAGCCAAGGAGAGTGGACTGAATGCATGTGCATGAACAATGACGACTTCACTGTACTAGTCACTAGTGGCAGTAGACACTGCTGAGTGAGCACATGTACAGTGTGGCCATTGCATTCAAAATGACTGAGCAAGTGGAGCAACAAATCTGCATCAAATTTTGTGTTAAGCAATTCCTCCATGGAAACTATCTGGATGATTCTGAAGGCCGCAACCATGGGCAACTGTGATTGGTAGCTTCATCAAAACAACATGCCCACTCATGCATCACATCTCATAGTGTTTTTTGGAGAAACCTCAAATCACGCAGGTGACTCAGCCCCCTTACAGCCCAGACTTGGTGACCTGTGAGCTCCTGTCTTTTCCCAAAAATAAAATCGTGTTTGAAAGAGGAGAGATTTCGGGCCTTCGATGAGATTCACGAAAATACGACAGGGCAGCTGATGGCAATTGGGAGAGCTGTGTGAGGTCCCAAGAGGCCTACTTTGAAGGGGACTGAGGCATCATTGTTCAGTGTATAACGTTTCTTGTATCTTGTATTTTTTCAATAAATGTCTCTATTTTTCATATTACATGGCTCCATATCTTCTTGACAGACCTCGTATATACATTGGGAGAATCAAAAATTTTAGCACTTGGCACTTGTGCAAATGATCAGAAAGCACAAGGAATATTGATTTGGGGTTATAAATGTTATCAAATTGCAAAATTCGTAAGTACTGAATTCATGAATAATAAGGATAGGCTATGTATATGTATGTATAAATATATATACATATTAGCTTTTTTAAAAGATTCATATAATTTACCCTGATGTTTTGACATTTAAAGAATATATGATTTCATATGAATCTTTTTAGTTAATTGTTCTGGGCTTCCTCTGGGTCTCATTAATCTAAAAAATCTTAGTTTTTTTTTTTTTTTGGTCAAATTTTCTCCTTTGCATTTTCCCCATTGTCGTTCTCAAACTCCTATTAATGGCCTACAAGCCTTCCTGTATTGATCTTCTTTTGATTTATTTCTTATCTACAATTTCTTAATTATTTTGTCCTAATTTCCTTTAGAATTCTTAGCTTCCTTTACTACAATACCAGTGGAAAAACGAGCTTTTATTCTCAAAGTTTTTGTATTTTATAGCACCTTATTTCTATTCTGTGAAGGAGTATTATACTTTATCTGTGAGAATATAAATTATAATTTATCTGAATTTTTCTTTGTGTTTCATGTCTCAAAAATTTACTTTTGTTGTTTGTTACTTTGTTTTATTCTGATTTTCATGATGAAAACACCCTCTAACTTGTGAACAGGATGCCCAATGATGGATTGTTACTTCATGTTAAAAATAAGTCATCACAGTGTGTACATGGTAGGGGTTTGTAGACTGGTCAACCTCACCATAGTGTAAGTGTCTGGATTTCTCACTATTTTGTTTAGAGGCTTCCAAATATCTGTCTTCATAGACTTTTTCTCATAGACTAGCAGGTTTTCCACAGAGGAGGATTTTAGTTACTTTCTTGATGCCTATAGCCTGATGGTCGGCACTATGTGAACTAGGTAGGGGCATGAAATTAGGTTGCATCGTTTTATGTAAGGAGATCATTACTTTGTCTTCTTGCCCTGAGTTTACTTGATATACACAAATCCTGAGATTATCTAATTCAACATCTTTAGACATCTATAGGGGTAAAGGTTGAGGGGGGTTATTTGATTGATATAAAGACAGGTAAATCAAATGAATGTTAAAAAAAACCCAACTTTCCCTATTATGGAATATCACCTATTTCTCCTATGTTTGGCTGTGGAACTGAAACACACCTGGTCAAAAAGTAAGCTCAGCCGTCATCAGACCCAGCCAAACAGGAGTTCTAGGGCTTTGAAACTGATTGTTCCCGGAATCTCCTGCCAGCCCTTTACCTCTGGGACTCCAGCTGCTCTAAGCCCTGGATCCCTTTTCCTGAGGACTTGGCTCTTGCCTCTGTAAAACTGTACATATTTCATAGAGTTCTGAAAAAAGTTTGAAAATTCATCGCTGTTTTATGTTGGAGCTAGCAAAGCCTCATGAATAATAACTCAGAAGAAACTCAGTTCTTGGGTAGGAGTTTTGCTTTCTGTTGGGTGTGATGGCATGTTGAAATGCCGTCACCTTTATTATTATTATGTTTCATTTTAAACCAGGGATTTTTCCTGGCATATGGGGGAAAGAGCAATACAGTTTTAGCCAGGAAACCTTGAATTGAGGAATCACTGAGATAAAGGTTGTTGAAGTATTAAAGAGCCCTTTCCAGCATTCACCTGAATAAAGATCACAACATACACTTCACAACGTTACCTAAACTGGGAGAAGAACCACCTCCAGAGAAGAAACGGTGCTTTATACTCATACAGGGCTAGGGAAAAACACTGTTCTCACCAGCAAGATTGGCAAAACTCATGAAAAGGACATGGGGGGAGGCACACAAAAGAGTCTTACATCACTGGTAATAAT
>PVJD01013184.1:0-35362 GCA_004026545.1 Mormoops blainvillei
ACCCAGACTGAAGAAGGGGTCTTGCTCAGGCAGTTTGCTCTACTTTCGTCTGAGATGAAAGTGGGCTCTACTTCCAGGGCGGTTTCATGGGAGTCTTTCTCTCTCTTTCAGATCTCAGGTTAAAATTTTTGACTGCATTGACCTTCGTAGTGCTTGTCATTAGGTAAGAAAATTTTATTTCTTAAAAGAAACATAACTGCATTTTTATTATGCTCATGGATGTCTTCCTCCTCTTTTGCGGAGTTAATTTTAGGGCCTTCTACTCAGACGTACTCCATGCCTGGGGGTGAAGGGCACTGACGAGAGCGTGCTGGCCTGGCACTGGCTCAGTCACTGACCTGCTCTGACATTTTCCATGTAGGGGGAGGAGACAGTCAATACAGGTCCAAAATTAGAGTCCCTTGGCCCCTAGGATCCTGCCAATGCTCCCCGGACAGGACTATGAGCAGGAATTGTCTGTGTTTAAATTCACTACAACAGACACCACTGGACTGCGCGCACCCACAGGGTAGGGCCCGAGAGAGCCGCAGACTCGGGGCTGCGGGGGGCCGGACTGGCGACAGGGCTGAGGGCACCGGGGAGTTGCCTCTGCTTGAGTTCCAGGTCATTGTTTGGCTGTTCATGGCTTGTCTTTCTCCTCAAATCAAAATCCAGAGGAAAAAATGCTAGTTCTCTGCATTTCTGTGTTGGTTGTTTGTATGGCAAGTAAGTGGCCGGCAGCCCTTTTCCAGGGAGGAGCCGCACAGGGACGCAGAAACTGGCTCCCCTGTCGAGTGGGAGGGGCCCTGTGACGTCCACAGCCATGCCCCGCCCTCCGCAGCGCCAGCGTGCTTGCCCTAGAGGGAGAGCTGGGCACTGACCTCAGGGGAAAGGAGTAGAGTGTATATCACACTAGTCGATCTGCAGCACACGGCGCTCACGTTGTATCCGAGCGTCGCACATTCTCGCACGCGCACCCTGTTCTGCACACACTCCTCACAGCCCTCACACCTCCACACCCCCGAGCCACCCCAGTCCGCAGGCCAGGGGCTACTGTCTACTTTTAGTAGATCTCTCTACAGTCTATCTCAGAAGTTGTTATGCTTTTCAATCTTTGTCACATAACATTCAGGGGGATTCATTTATGTTTCCTACCAATGTTTACTGAACACCTGCACTGATAAACAGGCAGACAGGTTCCTCCCGTCATGGCCTTGACCTTCCAACACAGGAGGGCAGCGATGAACAAGTAAATGAACAGCCCAAGTGCTGTAATGAACATACAAGAGAGGGGATGGTGGCAGGAGGGGCGAGGCTACTTTAGAGGGGGTGGGTAGGGACGTCCCTTTGAGGTGACATTTGGCCCTGAAAATACATGGGGCTGGCTGCCTGGGCAGCGGGGGCGGCGGGGGCTCGGCGAGTGGGAGGAACAGCAGCGTCCCAGGAGGCGAGGACGTGAGGGAGGCTGGCCGCCAGAGAGCCAGGGGGTCCTGCAGGCCACCGTGAGCAGTTGGGGTGCTGTTCTCTGGATGGATCCCCACTGGAGGGTTTAGGGCACAGGGGAAGAAGTCTCATTACACGTGTTCACAGGCGTCTGGCTGCATGTGGAGCACGGGCCTCAGGGAAGGGAGATGACAGTGGGGGGTGCGGCGGAGGGTCTGGGCAGGGCGCGGTAGGGCCTGGCCGCGGACCTCACCTTATCAGAACCCCCATCGTCATGGGTCTGCAGCAGGTGTCCGGCAGGGGCGGGCGAGTCACTGCCGAGTGGGGACCAGTGGTTGTGGAGAGGCAGACGTCCTCAGGGAAACTGGTAGCTGTAGAAGGCGTCCCTGACACGTGCACGAAGGGAGCGAGAAAGGAACGGCACGTGCCAAGGGCGAGCGTCAGGGCCAGGATTCGAGACGGACCGGGCTGATCGTGTCCCGGCAGCGGGCCCCTGGATCACCGAGAGGTCGGTGTGGTGTGCATGGACACGTTTCTGTGCAAGAACAATAACTGTTAACAGGGTGACTATAACACCATACATGAAGCTCGTGCTCTTTCTTCGTATATTTTACATATTTCCCTCCTTTTTTTCAGCATCGTCATCTTTTATTTAAGGTTTGGAGCACAAGCACTGCAAGACAATTTTGTAGCTGAATTGTCAACTCACTACCAGAATTATATCCTTTTCCCAGGAGGACAGCGGGCTCCAGGAGTGCACTCTGGATGGAGTGGTTAGCATCTTAGGTCCCCAAGCATCCAGGAGAGGCAGGTCACCTTCTTGTGGCCTGTACTGTGGAGCCCCTGGGGGACCCCCACCTGTCTGCAAGAGGTGTGCTCACCTGGGCACCTGCAGCCCCAAGACGCCTCGGTCCTCCACACGCAGCAGCTCGGGCTCGCAGGGGGAGGCTGGCCCTGGGGCAGTTACCGGGTGGGTTCACGCCCAGGGACCCAATGTCTGTGGCCACTGTTGGCCTCTCATACTGTCACCCAAAGGGGCCCAACTTCAGCACCACAGGGTGTGGTAACCAAGGCAGTTTAGGCCTGTCTCCAGGAAGGGCTCGTGAAACAGCGGGACCTCCGTGCATTCCTGCATGGGCGTCTCAGGCTTGGCCTCCCTGGTGCCTGAGAGGTCAAGGGTGTGTTTTACAGTCGCCCTGCCTGTGAGGGCTTCCAGGAGATGCTTGGGGGTTAATCCTTGACTTCTTGGGTTCTTTTCTTGGGGCCTTTGGCATCCTTAGAATTCACGCATGGTTTTTCAAATTATTGTGACTAAATTTCACACTAAACTTTAATCAGATTCTTTTATTTTTAAATTAATTAATTTTAAAAAAGATTTTATTTTATTTTTAGACAGAGGGGAAGGGAGGGAGGGAGGGAGGGAGAGAAGCATCAATGTGTGGTTGCCTCTCACACGCCCCCTACCGGGGACCTGGCTTGCAACCCAGGCATGTGCCCTGACTGGGGAATCGAACCGGCGACCCTTTGGTTCTCAGGCCAATGCTTAATCCACGGAGCTGCACCAGCCGGGTAAACTTTTATCAGATCCCCAAACGGGTCTGTAACCCAGAAAAGGTTGAGACTGACTGGTCGGAAGTCCTATCTCCGGTTCTGCATTTCACTCCTGATTCGCCCGCATGTGCGTGGCCTTCCTGCCCTTCGCTGGGTCACGTCGGGTCCTGCCTCCTTGAGAGGCTCCCATGGGTGGCAGAGAGCACGCTTCGCCTGTTATGTGCAGGTAACCTTGAAAGGTTATCGTAACTCTGGCTGTGGGCTTGCCCTCGGGCATCCAAAGGTCTGGGCGATGGGGCCCCGAGGTACTTGGGGGTCAGCAGTAGAAAGAGCGACTGGCGGCTAAAGAGCAGACAGACTGAAAGTAGACACCGATCGCTGTCTGAACATGGAGCGTTCCGGGCGTGCTTGCTTCCCTTGACAGTGTCACCAGCTGAATTCTTGTCTTTCTATGGCTTGCTGAACTTTTACCTCTACACGTTGGCCTTTGTGTACTCGCCATCGAAGACCGCCCTGTATGGTAAGCCGCCGGGCTGGATAGCTGGGCAGGTCAGGGTGTGCCCCCCCGGGTTCCCCGTCAGTGCTGGGGCCTGACTCGCAGTGCTTCCTCCTGTCCAGCAGAGGGAGGGGCAGGGTCACCTTAATAGATAGTGAGCTCCAAGTCCTGGCCACCGCATAGCACGGGCTGTGTCACTACAGCACAAGATGAACACACTGGGTGAGCAGGTCCTGGCACAAGCGTCTGTCCTCAGCCCCATGAAACAAAACCTGTTGAATACTAGTGCCGTGACCACACAGAAGAAAGTCAGAACGTGCAGTGTCCTCACCAGAAAGCACGGCCAAAACCAGCAACACAGCCCGCTGGCACAGGGAGCGAACAGGATGAGAACTTTCTGGAACCCTCGCAGAGGTCTAGCATGTCAGGACCACCCCATGTCCTGTGAGTTCTCAAAGCACCCTCATGAAAAGGCCCGTTTAGGGAAGAAGGAACTGGCGTAGTGGCTGGCCGCAGGCCCGGGGAAGGGGGGGCGGGGCAGGCAGACCCAGGCCCTGACCGCACACCCCAGCTGCTCTCCTGCTGCCCGTGTGCACTTAGGGGAAGGACTGGGAGCGGCTCCACCCCACTCGTGGGCGCCCCGGGGGCCACAGCATGACGCTGCCCTGACAGGGAGGCGAGAAAACACTCGGGGCAGAGAGTGATTGATTCCGGCCGCGCAGCTCGTGAACGATGGGAGCTGGGATCGGAGTCCAGCTCTTTCTGACCCCGGCCCTCCTGGGACAGCATCCTCCTCTCCAGGCTGGTAACATCAAAAACGCTCTTGTTGGTTTTCAGAGTCCCAGCTGAAAGACAACCCCGCGTTCTCCATGCTCAATGACTCCGACGATGACGTCATCTATGGGTAAGTCCTGTCCCGTGAAGGCTGAGCGCTCGGCCTCGTGTTGCATGTTTACTGACCAGGTGGTTCATCATCTGAAACAGTTTTCACAGTGTTAGGGTGTTTCTTTTAGCTGGCAGAGTCACAGGGGTCCGTGGTTTTGTTTCCACGACATTCAGGCTTACAGTGAATGGTATTCCCTTTTGCTGAACACCTCCAGTGAGTGGTGACCCCAGGAAGGCCAGTTTCTGGATGATGGGCCCTGGTGGCGGGTGGGGGTGAGGAGTGGGCACTTCAGCTGGCGATAGAAAGAGAGAGGGAATCTGTGAAATGCGTTCTTGTCAGAATGGCATGCCAGCGTGGGAGAGAGTTAAAAGAGCCGTCAAGCGACTAGTATCAAAGGTCTCTTTTGTAACAGGAGTGACTATGAAGAAATGCCCCTGCAGAACGGCCAGGCCCTTCGGGCCCAGTACAAGGAGGGGTCGGACAGTGACTGAGCTCCTGGTGGGCCGGCGAGACGTCGGGGAGCCTGCTCTGCAGTGACCACCCTGGCCTTCCTGCATCTGCCTGTGTTCACACCTGTCTTACAAGGAGAGATTTCCTGGCCCTTACTTGTTTACATATTTTTGAAAGGGAAGCCAAAACTGAGGACAAACTTTAAGGTCGGGCCAAATTATTGTTAGAGTGGTTGCATTTATTTGGGAAGAAAGGCGCTGATAACCAACCAAATTCTTTTCAGAGATTTCCAATGAGCGTGAGCTGTTTTCAGTGGTAGGGAGGCAGTTGCTCCTGTTCTTAGTGCAGAGAATTGTGTACTTGTTTAAAAAATAATTTACTGATTCCCAGTTCGTGGAAAGTCCTGTTGAACAAGATCCACAGCCCTGTGGCGTTCCTTTCTTCCCCTGCCCTGTGGCTCTGGTGCAGCTCCCTCACGAGGGCGCGCTCTCCCCTTTGCGTGGCCTGCGCTCTGGGCCACTGAGCATCTGAGCTCTTTGGTGACCGGTAACTCCTGTTGATGTGAAATGCTGTAGGAGTGGCTCATGAGGGAAATGGCAGGTGGGCAGGCTCTAGACCTTTCCCCCACCTGCAGAACTTGTCCTCCCCCCAGAGCAGAACTTGTCCTCAGAGCTCCGAGGTGGGTTTGAGGAGGCTTCTGAGGAAAGGGTAAGATCACTGAGAGGTTGCGGCTCCATTGGGAAAGGTCTTGCTGCCGTACAGTTTTCCAAGGGTTGTGTGCACATGTGTGCGTGTGGGCATTACATGCGTGGATATGGGTGGCTGTCCCTGTGGTTGGGCTGGGGAAGAACGTACCCATTGAATTCCAGTAAGAAGGCATTTCTGCGGCTCTGCTGTGGATGACACCGAGGTGGATTTTTTTTTTTAATGAAAGTTAAACAAATGACATATATATTATAGATTGTTTACTGCCAAAAAGTTTTTGTTTCTTATTTGGAAACTAGATGAAAGAAAGTAAAGCATTTTAGATGGTTAGTGGAAGCACACCTTCGGATAGAAGTAGCTCGTTGGGCATGTCTCGCATGGTGGCCAGGCAGGCAGGTGAAGCACGCTGTGGGACAGACAGGTCGCATGGGGCTGCTGCATCTGTGGCGGCTCAGCGGGCCCTGGAGACTGTCCCGCTCCTCTGGTATAGACACCTTGTTAGCTTTTGGCCGACAGGCTCGCTGATGTCTCTCTGGAACTGCTAACATGTGATCATTGCAGACAATCCTGCTGGACGCCCTCTGGGTCTAAGACAGGATCCTTTCCCTCTGCAGACACTGCCTGCAGTCCCTGTGCCTTTGCATTCACTCTCCCATTACCTTTCGGCACGAAAACTCGATTCCACTCTAAGTGGTGCTGGGACCTTACGGAGAGGTTCATGAGACTACTCATGCTGACCCCATACTTTTCTTTTTAAACATTAATGGTAACATACCTTTAATAGGGATTCTATTTATATGTTTTTAAAACCCTGTAAATATGAATGTTTGAATTAAAGCAACTATATTATTGCAAGGGTAATTTCAGTTTACATGTTTTTTTTACATTCGCAATGTGATTTTTTTTTTGATTCTACGTACTCAGATATTGAAACATTTTTTGTTACCAAATTTTACAACTTCTATTATGACTATAATTTTATGTAAATTGACAAAAACTTGTGCTGATTAATGTGTTCTAGTATGTGATATAGTTTACATTTTAATCATTATAAAATAATTGTCCATAATTTGGAACGCTGTTATTTATCAGTAAATGTAAAATATTTGAGGCATCTAGTCACACAACTTAGAACTTTTTAGAACTTGACTTTGTCCTATAGTGTGATTTTAAACCCATGACTGGTATCTTCATATATTGATTCCTCATGGCATCAAGTCAAAGAAACGAACAGTATGGGCCTATTTCTTTTTGTAACTAAGTTGGAAACAAAAAAACTACAAAAGAAAGTACTTAAGGGGAAAATGATTATTAAATTATGCATTTTCAATTTCTCTTCCTGGTGTATCATATATGTATCAATATATTACCTGCTCCGTGTAAAATTTAGTTTGAAGTGTATTTAGCAAGTACTTTATGTGCTCTGGGTGTTAGGTTAAAACACTAAAATCTGCCAGCAACTTTAGATAGTAGCAAGACTTTTTTTTTTCTTGGAGAGCATCACAATTTTGCAAACTTAAGTTACCAATTCAAAGGGCTAACTTTAGTTCTTCCATGGCGCCAGCTTGAAGAGCATCATCTTTGGGATAATTTTTTATACAGTCTAGTTCTGGGGGACCTGGAAGACGACCGTAGGTACTTCGGTTTCCCTAGGGAGAGTTTCATTATCCATGTGGATAATGGTTCTGCTTGATTTATTATTAAATCATTACAGCAGTGAAGTGATGTGGTTTTCTCTCTCTGAAGCCCCATCTGAAAGGCTAGAGAAGGGGATATGTAAAATATATTCAAGATTTGTAAGATCATTCTTGTACATAATTACAGATTGCAGTAAGTTTAGATTCATTATGTACACCCTACCTGCCAAATGGGCAGATTGTAAGACAAACGTCACCAACCTCAAGATATTTCAGGAACTAAAGGTATAGTTATGCTAAGTAGGTTGTAATGTGGTAACTTCCTGGAATCCTTTTCACAGGGGAAAACACACTTTCACAGAAGCGATGATTAAAAGGGATGTCTAGTGAAGACTAGACTTAAAACTGTAAAGTACATTTGTGTATTTTGAGGGTTTTAGAAACCAGTTGCCTTAGAGGTTAGACTTTTGAAAAAAAATTTTTCCCCTGGGGCAAAGGGAAGTTGCTTCAGTCTGTGACATCTTGTTACCCCGTTTCTCTTGATTTCCCGTGTTTTAGATATACCGGTAACTGTAATAAATACCGTACTACAAACCACCGGAGGGTTTTCTGCTACTGAAAACTGCCTTCTTATGAAAAGACTGTAAATATTTGTAAAATAAGACAAAGTTTAAGCTCAAAAGGCTAGAGCTATGTATTAGATCTTAGAACTGTGTCAGCACAGTAAACCCAGTCACAGAATGAGCATTATAATTAATTGTAAGTGAATAAATGTTTATTTATGGCAAACTTTGGGAGTGGCTTCATTCTGAGACTACCTTTTTGGTAAATGTTAATTTTTAATATTTGATCCTTTTTTATGTGTGTTGTTTGCTCTTTGCATGTGGAGTTAATTTGACCAGAGTGTTTTAGGGACAAGGGCAGGGCTTTTTCCTTTTGGCAGGTAGACATGGAAATGTCTTTATTACCATAATGGGGCTCATGGATGAGTACAAAGATGAGGTCCCAAGACCCAGATTTGGAGCCCACCTCCTCACGTACTTCGATATGACTTGAAATCAATCAGGTAAACCTTCAAACACATTTTCTATAAATAATGGTGTTAACTGTGTAGACACAAAACGAATGACTGTGAAGGCATTTTACATTTAGCCCTCAAGTACTAAAATATTTTTTGTGTGCGATTGCTACGGAAAACTAGAGAACGGGTTGAAGACTTGGGCCAAGTGTGCGCAATAGAGCTCTATGGTTAACGGACTGGAAGTTGGCTGGCCCGCTTCCCACCTGAGGCTCTACAATAGGGGAACTTCAGGATGAATGGGGGTGAGGCCCAGGGGTAGACAAACTCTTAACTGGAACACAGCGAGGCTGTCAGGATCCCGGTCCCCATGGGCGTTAGCAAATCCTTGTTTTAGAGAGGACCAAGGCCAAATTGCAGCTTTTGTTTTTTCATTTCTTAGTTTTATAGATGCTAAAGCCATTAATTAAATTTGAAGAATTCATTTGTGATATTATTTAGACTACGAAGAAAAATACAAACTTTAAGTTGGATTGATTTATTCTAACAAAAATACAAAGTATGGAAAATTAGTGTGTTTGAATCATTTCAGAGAGTAAAGAAAGTTTCACACTAGCTGACTGGAGTTTTTAGCACCTTTGAACAGAGATTCAGAGTTGAGACAAGTGGCGGTCCTGGCCTTCGCCTCCCCGAGGAGAACGATTCCTCCGATTGAGGGTATGCTGATCACAGAATGGTGCTATCATCTGGGTTTCTTCTCTGCATTTTGAGAGTGCCACAAACAAACAAACAAGAAAACACACCCGAAAACAGACAGAATAGGAAAGGTGTTCACTGAATTCCCAGCCCGTGGTTAATGAAGATGGAAGAGAAATGCTGAGGCAAAAGGAGGAAGAGCCCGGGTGGACGAGGTGGTCAGATGGACAGTCCAAAGGCGCTGACAATGCAGTACATGGTCTTGTTCTCCCATCGCACGGTGCAGCTCCCTGCAGGGCAGACAGGCACCAAGGTCAGCAAAATGGGGCCACCTGATACTAAGACCAAAGCACTCAAGGATCTGCCTCTTTGTGGAACAGAAAAAAGGCTGGCAAGTCTCTTTTCTATAAAACGTTTAAAAAGGCGACTCTAATAAACATGCGTCCACAGACATGAAACATCCAAGCACACAGTTCATAAAACACTGCTGTGGATAATCTAGATCTCAGCATGGTCCGAGAAGGCACTGCAAAACCTCCTGGAAACCCAGGGAACGGGGACCGTACCGTCAGTGGAGCTGTCCCAGAAGCAAGAGCTTGCTGTGTGTAATCCTGCTCCGTTCTTCTGCATAATTACACAGGTCACTTCAATGAAAACAGCGTTCGTTAGAGGAATCTGTTCGGCAATACAAGTTTTATTTTGCCCACTTTTAGCACATGTATGATGATCATATGGTTGATGCTCATGGTACAAATTATCATGAGCAGGGCAGGTCACCTGGTCCTACAAACACCGACAATCACATGCGTCCCTGTCCTTCACTGCACACTTGTTTTTAAAGCATCTGAGCTGAAACCCTGTGAAATCCTGTGGTATGTGCCCTGCAACTGTCCCAGTAGCCAAACTGGCCAGTTTATGACAGCACCTAAGATAAAACAATGTGAATAATACAAGTAACACTTCTACAGGGAACTCGGAGGTGGGGCACCACACTGACACAATCACTCTTCTGACACCAAACCTGCCTCTGATCAGTATTTTAAGAACTAGCACGAATACATACGAGGAGCAAAAATCCATTACCAATGTATTTAAACGGTTTTCCCAGCTTGGTGAGCTGGCTTAACGTCTGTTCCACCACATTTGTGGTCCACTGGTTCACTTTGCTGTGCTGATAGGCATTGCCGCCGATGGCGCTTTCTATAGCCTGCAGGGCAAAGCACAGAGGAGTCACTGTGAGTGGGATGGGCCTGACACCCTGCAGTTTCTGCTGAAGTCCATCACCCTAAGAGCTGCGGAAATACAGTTTGCATAAAATGTAAGCTTCTATGTATCCATGAGGACGACTCTGCAAATATAGGTACTCATCAGCTTCAGAACTCGTCAAACCCTGTACTAGTCACATTTTTATGAGAAAAAAAGTTTCAGCACTTGCTCAGGACTTGTCACATTTGCTAGAACTTGTATGAGTCACCACACCGCCCTGCAAAAGAAAATGTTTCATCATTCAGTACTTGTCAGTTTCAGCACTCATCATAAGTTCCGGAATGAAATGGAAACGAAGTAACTAACGACGAGTACCAAGGTACCACTGTATACCTTTTGGTTAATAGTATCGTATTTAAATAGTTTTATATTTGTTTTTAAGAATTCATAATTATATAGGTGGGGTCTGTCAACATTTGGAAACATTTTAACTGAATTTAGTGTTTACTGTTGCTCTTAGTACCTGGAGAATAGCAACACTTTTCCTATGACACTAGAAAATACTTTCTGCCGCCTATTCCTTTCTTATCCTTTCTTAAAAGTATCGTAGACTGGGAAGAGCGGCGGCTCTGTATCAGCTGTTTATAGAATTAGCAATTACAAACCTCTCCAAATAATCATGTATTTATAAATACTTCCTTTATCCAGCATTTTCTGGGAATATGTTACCACATAAGTGCATTTTTTTCACACAACTAAAGGGCCTATTCCAAAGTGCATTTTAAGTTTATGATGAATTTTTTCTTTATGATGGATTTCCTCGTCTCCTTTCTGTGCTGTGCTTTGGGGAGGGTTCGCGCTGTACACGTTCGGGGTCATTCAGGAAAACACGGTTCCGCGCTCCTACTCCTGGTCAAGCTCAGTCAGGATATTCCCAATGTATCACTTTGGGGGGCCTTTTGTGCAGATGCCAGCGTGCCTGCTTCTAGGCAGCTTTCTCCTCTACCCCTGTTCTAACTTCTGGGCTGGAAACCAGAATACTGAGTTTTTATGACAAATCATGACCTAAAATAAGTGATCACCAAGTTCTGCCCTGAGGCCCACAGAGAAAAACAGTGCCAGGGCCCGAGTTGTGCCCCTTAGTGACAGGGGCTACTGCCTAGGTCATAAGCCCAGTAATCTTGCTTTTGAGGAACAAAAAGCTACCTATAGTCACACGCTGACTTCTCCCTATGGAAATCCTACTAATCCTGGGCCTCCGGGTAGTGACATTCAACACAGGTCACCCGGCGTCCTGCTCCCCGCTTACCCGCACCACCCATCTATCTATCACAGCTCCTTCGCATCCTCCATATCCTCCTCCCTCCCCAGCTCAGAGCATACAGCGGGGCAGGGGCACTGCTGCCCCTGGCTTAAAGGGCCTGGTTATTGTTAGGTCGGGGTACTGTCCAAGGATGACCTCTGAGGCTAAAGCTCTAACTCTGGGGACCCTCCACACACACTTAGGGAAGGCGAAAAACCCACCCCCAATTTTGGACCCACCCAAATTTACTTCTAGCCAAAACTTAAACTAGCTCGAGTTCACAGTTAACCGATCACCAGAGGAAAACTGGGGAGGCCCATGATCATGGGAAAGGAACACTGGCATTACTTGGTGCTCCCAGGGGGCTCGGGGAGGGCCACCTTCAGTGGTCCTGCAGCCTGGTGACCAAGCCAGAACTACCGCAGAAAACAAGCGAGGCCCAAGGACACTCTGTAACCAACGCCACTTCCCACAGGTCTAGTGCAGTTCTCCCACTTCCTGCTCCCCCCAGGCCTTCCGTAAGAACCGCTATTTAGAAAAAGATGAAAGGCAACTAAAGAAGTCATGCCTGATACTGAAAAATGTACCTGGTAGAACAAAATCATTATTTTTTGATGATGTTCACAAAAATAGTTTGTGGTGTTTTATCACTCTGGCAGTAGTCAATAATTTGCATTGGGGTCAATTCCAAATCACATCCATAACCTCAAATGGTCCCGTTAAACTTAGGTCATCCGATGATCCGCTTTTAGCTGGCTGGCCTCGGCATCTGCTCACCTTGCCCAGCAAGGGGACAACCTTTCCGGCCGCGTGCCTGCCACAGGCTCCCCTTTCAGTCCCTCGGACACACCACACACCCTGCCACAGGGCCTCTGCACATGTGGCCCCTCCCTGAACGCCTGGCCCCTCTCAGCACTGAGTCAATGCTGCTCCTCACTGAGAGTCCCGCCCTGAGCTCACCAGGTGGGTCGCACACAGGGACTGCCAGCTCCCGTTACCCAGTGGCCTGCCTTCCCCACCCCGAACTGGAAACTCCTCAAGGGTCATCCCCTGCACTCCCCCTCGGCCTGAATTTTTTCGTAGTAAGTGAAGAACGAATATCCTTTTTCGTCTCCCCTTATTATTATCTGAGGGAGACGCCATGGTCAATGATGATAAACTGGGTAGTTGAGGAATGTAAGAAAAAGAATCTCCAGGTCTTAAGTTGTTCTGTTTCCTATATCCACTCTTTATTTGTAAACACTGGAAACATTTACGTGTATACCAAGAGTCTTTTATCCTAAAAGGTTACAGAATCAAGCCTTAGTAACATTCAATAATAATGCTAGTGTATAAAGTTTCTTGTCTGATTCAAAATATATAATCTACATAATATGGGAGTGATTCTTATTTAGATATTCACTGAAGTAAAAACTGTTATTTGAAATGCCAAAACACAGGCTCCGTTGAAACAATTCCAAGACAGCATTTAACACACATTATTTTTCACTCATATAAGCCATTGATCAAATATTTAAAAAGCAGGCATTTCTCCTCTTACCTCTTTCACAATGTTGCTCACTTCGTCAACAACAAAAGCAGCCTGCAAGGAAGAGAAGGAGCAAAGTGTGATTTGAAAGATTCACATCCACTGCAGCGCTGATTAATGCACATTTAGGTAATGAACGTTCTTTAGAAACGGAGACCTTAGAAATAATCTAAGCGGACTGTTCATTTTACGGAGGAAAACATTACACAGGAAAACCTTATGTGGCTCTGAGGGTCACAGAGCTGGGCTTGGCATCGGGAGACTACAATTCATGCACACACACTTTAACAGTGTTTTGTTTTTGTTGTGATCATGCCATGATCCAAAAGACTGGCTTTAAACTAGAATTTAAATCTCTCCATCCATTTCAACTGGCCACTAGGATCACTGACATATCAAAATTTAATGAGTTACCTGACTTTTGTGTAAATTAACTGATCCTTTCCCTCACGTGAACTGATTAGGAGGCTTGAAACTTCAGAGACGTTTGGGGCTTTTTTCCTTCCCCTCTGCCGTCTTACTATGGGACCCCACACCCAGCTGCTAGCAGGTCAGGACAGGGGAGGTGGGCTGCCAGTGGTAATCTAGTGCCAGGAGCTTACAGTTTTCGTTCTTTCTACATGTGGTACATGAGAATCGGTACAAGTTTCACCTGAATCCTGGGAACAGTACTTGGCCCTGGCCATCCCTTCCAGGGGCAGCCCCAGGCCCTCAGTCAGCGTGCATCCTGGGGGAACAAAGGCAGGACGCCCTGCTGCTCTCTGGCTGTGACTTTTCACCCCGCCAGCGGCTGGCCCCCACGGCCCTGTTCTGGCAACGCCCCTTTCTCTCCAGCAGGACCAAGAGCTGACTGCCTAAAGCCCTGTGACACGCTGCACTCAGAAGTCATACTTGGAGACAAGGCCAACAGAGTCAGTTAATGAAAATTTGCAGTATCTTATTTCTCGAACTTCAGAGGATCCTTCCAAGGGACTTCAGTGATCCTAAACCGTCCGGGAAAGCCCCTGTATCACTTTTCCATGTGGTCAAAGTCTGAAAGAGCCTGAGGGCCATTTCTGTGACCTTTTAGTGGAAAGCCCAGCAGCTGTACAGAATCCACTGGGCACTTTCGGCTTCTACAGGAAAGATGAACAGTGAGTTGAGTGCAGTCAGGAAGTTAGAGGATGTGCACGCAGGACGGCTTTAGTGCAGGGAAAGCCAGGAGGACATGCCTGCGGGACAGAACGGAGTCATGGTCTCGTCCTTGCGGCGCTGCACCTCGTGTGGAGCACAGATCCCTGTCCGGCCCGTTCGCTGGTTTCACAGACAACCCGGTGCCGTCTGGGACGGTGAAGCCACAGCCACGTTGGCAGGACCCAGAATTAGAACGCAGAGTGTTCCCATGCCAGCCCGGGCGGGGCGGGGCGGGGGGCGCTTTCCCTTACGCTGCCCTGTCCTTCTTTAGAGTTTTACTCGGTGTTCCCAGAACACCAGCCACTTCCCAACACTCCCTCCGTCCCCAGCTCCCAGGTAAAAGCTCTGCTTGGCTGGCGGCCCCCCCACTCCCCCACCCGGCTGCTGCCGGCACTGCTGGTCCAGAGCTCGGATCCAAACGGAAGCCCCGGCATCGGTCCTCAAGCCTCCGGCTGTTCCCCCCCACCCCCCACACATGCCTGCTTAAACTAAATTTCAAAAATGGTAAAATAAGAAACCCACCAACTAGTTTTTATTTTTGACAGGCTGCATAATACATGAGACTCGATTTATTTGAATTTGAACCAGACTCATTTCGCAAGAAAACGGGCAACAACTCCTCTGTAACAGCAGCCGTCTCCAGCGACATATGTAGACGTCCCTGGAAGCTGCTCAGCCCGAGCACAAGCCATTTTAGCAGCACACCGTCACCGTGGGGGTCTTCTGCTCGGCAAACACGTGTGCGCTTCACCCTGTCTCTTCCTAGACGCAGAGAGACGCCCCCCGCCGACAGGAGCTGGCTCGCTGCCGTCTCAGACGCAGACTCGGGGAGCCGCCGGCGGCGCGCCCCGCACCGGAGCACGCGGTGCGGGACGAAGACAAAGGCCGGCTCTCCGACCGTGCACGTCCGCGTTTTGCAGACTGCCGAGCTCCACGTCTGTGTCTGCGGGGACCTGAGGGGTGGGGCTGTACGTGCGTGTCACTCTGGAGCGGGGTCTGCATCACTGAATGTAAGGAGCGCGCGACTCCATTCCCGGTTGCCCGGGGAGCGAGCGCGGCCCGGGACGGAGGCGGGGCGGGGGCGTGGAGCGCACGGGGCGCGCGCCGCGCAGGGGCCCCTTCGCTGCCCCGCCCCTCGGCAGGTCGGCTACACCCCGGGCGGCCCAGGTCACCGCGGAGTGCTCGGCTGGGCGGCGGCGCCCTCAGCCCGTGCGGGGGACGGCCGCTGCCCGCGTCCAGACGCGGCCCAAGTGCCCACACACGTCCTTGGCGGCCGCTGCTCACCCGGGCCGGAGCTCCCGGCCGCCACCCTTCCCGTCGCCGGCCCGGCCGTTACCTCTTCCGCAGACTGGAAGTCTTCCATGTTTCCTCCGGCGCGTCGCCTCCGCCTCCCCGAGCAGAGCGCAGTGCGCCGGCGCACTTAGGCCCCGCCCCGGCCCTGTAGGCCCCGCCCACGCCCGTCCCGGGGCACGGCAATTCGCCTAAGGGCGCTGCGTGAGGGGCGCGCCTGTCACCCTCCCGGGGCGATGGTCTCCGAGGGAGCGCGTCGAGTAGCCTGGCAGCTGACTGGACCGCAACCCCTGGAAAAAAAACAACCGTACGAGGCCAGTCCGGGAAGGAAGAGTCGTCCCGGTCCCTTCCTCCAGCGTGTACCGAGCCGTGCGGAGTCGTCTGAATATTCAGACGGGCTTGCACACCTCGTAACAAATTGTATCGTGACTTCGAAACTTTTGATGGACAGCGTGAGATGTTGGTTACAGTCTCTCTGGGGGGCTAGGGTTAGGGAACTTCAGCTCTGATAGAAACCTTCCTTAGGGGAGACAAGTTTTCCATAGAAACCATTACTTTTATTTTAAGCGCCATTGGAAAAAGAAACATTTTTTGATGGAAAAAATCTGTAAAACGCCGCATACTTCCTGGCTGCCTTAACCAGAATGACCTAGACACACACTTGACTTGTATACAGGGGTCTTTATGAAAATGAGTCATCGCACTGGGCTCTGGTACCGTGTTCCCCAAGAAGGGCTGGGATATATGTACCTGCTTGCATGGACCAAGATCTCTGACTTTGCCAACTGTTTTTTTCTGGTTTCACCACGCCCTTGAAGTCAAGCTGTCACTTCTAACCTCTCCAAAGCACAGTTGTTAAAACCCACTTCCCATCCCCCCAGGAAGATCTGACCACAAGACCCTGAGACCACGTGGAATTAAGCTGCAGAGCCCACATTCAATTCATCAGCAACCCTTGCTGTTTGGACACTAAAGAATCTAGTTTATTCTCTGGTGTATCCCCTGACCCTTCAATTGTGCCTGGCACATAGTAGGTGCATAGTGACCATTTACTGAATGAAAGCACGCTTTCCCCACAGGTGTCAGATCTGCCTCAGACCCAACTGCAGATAATAGGGGACCCTGAGGAAGATATCATCGCCTGCGTCCTTGAGGGATGCTCCCAGCCGCCACCCTTCCCATGGGTGGGGAGAGGAGGCCAGAGCCATGAAGGACACAGGCTGCTGGGCCCTGGACGTCTGGCCTGAGCAAGGGGGCCTGCTGTTGGGGACTGGGTGCTCTCCCACCCCTGGTTTCTGCTTCTTGTTCTGAATGTTCTTTACTTTTAAAGTTTTACTCTCTTCCTATTATCTGGCTTCAACTCACCTGTTCTCGTATTTCAGCCTTGTGCCTCAGTGTACATGTGAGTCACATTCTTACAGGCCTTTGTTTTGTCTTCCTGATGTTCCCAGCTTCCCCTGGGATTGATTTTAGTGTTCTTCTCGGTCACTTGACCCCACCTACCTGGTCCTGGGGCCCTCCATGCCACCCTGCTCCTGAGCCCAACAGGGACCTTTTCATCCTCTTCTGATTTCTCTTCTGCTGTGAACTTGGAGGAACTAAGTGTCTTAGAATGATATGCAAAGCAAGAGTGAACAGGTGAGAACATCTGCAATGAAAGACTGTGGGATTTGGGACATATTTTAAAAATTGCACTGGGCAACGCAGAGACCTGGCGATAGTGTAACTGGAAATCCTCTGTATGTGCGTAAATCAACAGAAAACACGCAAATGTGAATTTTAAAAGATTTACTTGGCCTAGCTTATATACATTGGGTACCACCCCAGTTTTAACTATCAAAGAATATTCATGAAATGCTCATGGTATATGGCATACTGTGTCTGCCCCAGCAGTGGATAAATTGATCTGTTTCTCTTCTGAACTACTTCTTCACTTTTTTTTTTTTTTTAACACATATACATGGAGCACTCACTTTGTGTCAACTTCTGAACTGGACCCGAGACAACAAAGTGGACCAGGATATGGTCTCCATGGAGACATTTTTAAACTACTGTTCTGTAAACAGGAGGTTGAATTCTCTAGGCGCAGTGATGTAGCAGTGCTTGGGAAGATGCAACGATAGGGCCTTGTATCCTGCCCGATGAATGTACACGCTGGGGCTGAGGCATTTCAAGTTGCTGGGGCACCTGGTCCCCTAGCTGCCATTCCCAGCAGTCCCGATCGCCCGAGAATGAGTGTCCACCGGACTCATGGCTGCTCATGACTTGCTGGGATTCAGCCATATTTCAGCCTGTTCAGTTGCTACACAGTAAGTCAGTGGAGTGAACCTTGGGTTTGTGTTTTCTGTCTGGCAGTTGGCCGTAGATTGGCAGATGTTGCCTGCTTTCTTCCTTCAAGTCCAGCCTCTTAACTACAGATGCAGTAGAAATAGGGGTTGGTATTGCCAATGCCTTTACTTCGCGAGTGTGGGCCTAATCACTCTAGCCATGTCACCTCAGGAAATAAACCAAAGGCCACAGTTAGGGCTCGCAGTGTTGTCTGTGATGTGTGGTCACCTGCCATCCAGATCAACCCTGCGGATGTTCCAGTTTTCCTTCCTTTCTCTGTGCCTACGAGTGTGTTACCGTGATGCTCCATGGAGTCGTGCTAAGTCAATAATAATAATCACGATAATACAGTGACGCTGGTAATGCCAAAACACCCTAGTCTCAGCAACTGAATGTTGTCAGGAACAGAAAACAAACCTGTGGCTGACACATTTCTATGGTGAGAATCCTAAGCTGAGAAATCACATGCTAACGAGATGCTGTCAGCTGGGAAGCATGGGCGCAGTGGGACCGAAATACCTCTGTATCAACTGGAAATGGCTGTTGCTCTGAGCCCCTTGGGTCCCTCTCATCCCAACCCTGGCTACCCCCATCCCTAAGATTAACAACTAAAGATTTGAGGCACAAGCAGGAGACTTCAGCTGGTATATCTTCCGACTGGCAGGTTTTTATGCTATAATAGTTATTAAATAGTGTAACAGTTCTGTGTATATGAACAAATACACTGTATCCCTCAGCATAGGCTCAGGTAGCTGCAGAAACATGACGCTAGATTCTTGGTCATCGATGACAACGAAGATGTATTGTCACACTACATGACTACGAAGGGTCTGCTTGGCCCTGCCCCATGCCATCTCCATGCTGGGACCAGACGGGTGGAGCAGTGTGACTCCAGAGCCATCCAGGGAGAGAGAATGGTGGCTGAGTGTTGGCTAGGAAGGTGCTACTTCTAAGGGGCAGGTGTCACCTCTGCACACATTTCATTGTCCAGAACAAGTCTCTTGTCCACAGCTGTGTTTACGGGTAGGGGACGCCTAAGGGCGAAGAATGCTACAACCTGCCAAGCACGGCACCCACGAGGTTCCCCAGGTGATTTAGCACCTTCACGCTCTTTTTGCCTGACTCCAGCCCACACATCCACTGGGCTCCTCCCCGGCTTCCACGGCCGTCCAGGCTAATTCCCAGGCCAACCCCGTCTCAGCTCGCTTTACTTTCAGATGTGATGTAATTTATCCTGCTCCACGTCACCGCCCAGCCTTATCCCGTCTTTACCAGCTCTTCCTTGCTGCCTACTGTAGCCCTTGATCAGTCTTTGGTTTTTTATTTTTCCATCACAGTTTATTTTTAATTCTATTTTATCGATTATGCTATTGCAGGTGTCCCAATCTTTCTCCCTTTGCCCCCCTCCACCCAATACACCCCACTCTCACAAGCAATCTCCCCACTGTTGTTCATGTCCATGGGTCATGCGTGTAAGTTCTGTGGCTGCTCCGTTTCCTATCCTGTATGTTCCTAGTTCCACATCACCAACAGAAACACGTACAAACATTCATCCAAGAGACTATAGAAGAACGTTTGCAGCCACGCTATTCATAATAGCCAAAAATGATGAGTAACACAAATACCCATCAATAGTACAGTAGACTGATTTTTTCTGATAGCCGTACAATGAAATCTAATACTGCAATGAGAACTTCTGGGATGCTGAGAAAGTTCGGTTTCTCCATAGAAGAGTGTTCAGTTTGGGAAACTGTATCAAGCTGTGCCCTTGATTCGTATCATGTTCTGTATGTGTGCTGAACTTCAGTGACATTTACCCTCCAAAGTCCATGCCAGTCTTGTTCTAAAGCAGTTGAGTTGGTGGCTGTAGTTTGAGATGTGGTCAGCCATTTACACCCAAGGTTAATGTGAAACCCCTTGCAAGTGTGGAAACATTTGAATATTCGGAGCCTCTACCGTCCGTTGGGGGTTTTCTTGATAGGGGTGAAACATTTCAGTAGCAACCTCAGTAGCGTCAGCTTGGTCTTTCCTCCAGCTAGAAATGTGAGCTGTCGGTATATGAAAGCTCCGGGGTGTGGTTTGGGGGGAGCTTTTTTCTTGGGGTCCTTGGTGATGTGGGACAGCCACAGAGGCACTCAGGGCCGGCCTTGTGCCCAACAGGAAGGAAAGAGAAATACGTCAGTTGTTCTGACACGAAGAAACGTTGACTTCCTTCTCTTCCGAACAGACTCTCCTGGGCTCTCCTCGTGAAGCCGAATCGCAGGTAGGCTGAGCATCGGGGTGGAGCAGGTCCGGGCTGGGTGTTGGGGGTGGGGCGGGAAGAGACCACAGCTATGGTAACTTTTCTTAGATTGACATTAAAAGGTGGGAAACAGAAACAATGGTAAATTAGACAAAGGATAACATACTTTTATTGAACAGGATACATTTAAAATTCAGGGTAATAATGATTTAAATGAAATGGAGGAGGCACTTCAGAGTTAGTTAAAAACAAATAAACAAGCAAACCAAACCAAACCAAACCAAAAAATACTATCCTAAAGCTATATGGTGTGGATAAGGAGGTGACATAGAATGTTCAGTTTCTTCTTTGGTTTCTAAGTTTTATATGTATAGTTTATTACTCTTCTGCTCTGAATCTACTGCATAAATTCAGTTTGTTTTGATCACCCATAATCTTCCATTTGGAAAAGAAACAAAAGTATAATTTAAAAATGAAAAAGTAGCTGGTGTCTAACTTAAATTTCTTTCAATTAAGCTTCCTTAACACCCAAACAAATTTCTTGGCAAGAGGAGAGATTATGAGAGGAAAAAGCACATCAGGACCTATTAACTTAGAATTGATGTAGGAAAAATTATTCAGCCAAGGTAGTGTGAGATTCTAACTTCTTAGCTTCTCCACCTAAACAAAGCACAAAGCTTTGGAGTTAATCCGATCCAGATTGGAATGTGACTTCAGGCACATCGCTTAACCACTCCAAGCCTCTCTCTTCTCATCTGTAGAATGGGTGTACTTCCTCCATGACGTTGTAGGTTGAAATGAGGATTGAGGCGACGTTTGCAGAGTACTTGCCACACTGTCTGGCCCAGAGTAAGCGCCAAATAAATCAAAACTGTCGG
Source organism: Mormoops blainvillei (assembly GCA_004026545.1). Lineage (NCBI taxonomy): Eukaryota > Metazoa > Chordata > Mammalia > Chiroptera > Mormoopidae > Mormoops > Mormoops blainvillei. Next base: position 20,810 of record PVJD01013184.1, read on the forward strand.
TACTAAAAGAGTGTAACAGCCGTTGTAAGCAGTACACATAGCAATATATTAATTCTCATTTCTTTAGCCTTCCATAAGAAGATGTCGAGTTTAAGCCATGAAAATCACGGACCTCTGTGTTAGTGTTTTACTCTGATTCTAAAATGGCGTTTTTGGTTTTGTTTTGTTTTCTTTTGTTTGGTGGCAGGGTATCTAGCTGACTGGGGAAGAGTAAGTATCGACAGAATCCACAGTGACTGTGCGGGGAGTTTTCAGGGCCAGGTGTCTGTTCACGTTCTCCTGTCTTGGGCAGTGTCAAGTTTTCTAGCTTTAAGTCCCTGTACATGCAACTTCACAGGTATTGGGCAGAGTTTGAGGGACCGGAAGCTAATACAGTTATGCAGGATTCTCTGAGAAAATGAATCAGAACTAGGTACTGGGCTGTGGGTGGGGCTGCACTGGTGGGAGTGCGAGGCCCGAGCTCACTAGCTCACAGAATACGGCCCTCTGGTGAAGCCATAAGGGAGGAAAGGGATTCACAGCCACACATCCCACTGGGGGTCAGACTTTGTGATGGACGCACGTGCACACTGTCTCACCTTTGCCGAAGTGTGCCCGTCAAGCCTGCGTGGCTGAGCCCAGTCAGGCGGAAGCTTCAGGGACAGAAAGCTGGTCTGCGTTCATCCCCTTCCTTTGGCATTTTCAGTAGCCCTCTAAGGTCACGGTAGACACTAGACTTTCCCCTGTGTGTGAGGCTGCATTCTGAATGGCAGCTGCTCAAGGAAACGGCTGTGGTGCAGCCCACGGCGGCGGGGGTGGCCGCCCCGAGGTGACCGGCGCTGTGAGCCGTTGAGAGGCTGTGGCTTCCAGGCTTTGAGAACACTCTGTACCTTCCCTTGCAGCCCAGGCTGCGACGATGGGCTTGTTCACACACACGCAGCCACAGCCATCTGCCACCTTCCCACCCATCGCAGTGTCACTTCCCTCCATCGCGGGGAGGTGGCGAGGAGGCTCTCTTTCCGTTGATCTCCTGCTCTGAGATGACAGGTCCCTGGGAGAAGGGAAGGGATACTACAGCCTGCAGGTTGCACGTTCGCTTCCTGTCCCTTCTTCATCCTCCGTCTCCAGTTCTGGTGTCCCCCCAGGTCAGGTCTGCAAGCCGCAGGCACATGTTCTTAGGTTGAGAGAGGAAAGCAAGCAGTTTCAAAATGCAGCACGTGATGGGATATTTGGTTCCCCTGGCAAAGTGGAACAACCTGTTCCTCCCTTGGGGTGCCCGCCCAGACCCCTCAGCAGTCTCCTCCGGAGAGAATGAACCCTTCCCCTGGGCACTCGCTTTCCGCATGGAGCCATGCGGTTTTTCTGCCCACCTTATAGTTTTGTCATTTCTTTTCTGGCTGGAATGTGAACTTCCTGAATGCAGAGACTGGGTCTTGTTTTGGACCCTCAATACCTGCCATGTGCCTGGCGCAGAGCAGGCCGAAGGAACCGGGGTGGTTGAACTGATGCACGAAACACCATAGTCACACTGTGTATGTCTGGAGGCCCAGGCTCCCCAGGGTCCCGTGTGTCTGCATATAGACGAAATGGAAAAGCGTGGATTGAAGTGCATGCTGCATTTAGGAGGGCACCCCCTACCCTGCTACCCCGTCAGCCCCTGGCACAGGACTCGGCTTCCTGCCTTGGGGCCTTCCTGAAAGACGGTTTGGTGTAGAGTGTATCTGCATGGCCGTGGGAAGCTTTTTCCTTCAGAGTGGTGCTGTGGTGTCGGTTTTACTTATTTTTTAATTGATAACTGAAATCAGACTAGTGAATGGCATGCTGTTCATGCAAAAGCAGTCACCATTATGAAGTTATGAAAGTGCAATAAGAAAAGGAGTTGGGGGCTGGATTCCGCTCCGGGGGGTGGGGGGTGGCGAGGGCAGAGCCTGACCCCAGTGCTTGGGGTGAGGGAGACGGTCACAGAAAAACGGATCTGGGAGATTGCATTATGCAGCTACGAGATGGCGAATTTCTGCCTGAGTTCATTAAAATGCTCGTGAGAATGCTTCTGGAGTTCTGCAGTGACTCCCGTTTTTCCGTGCTTTTCAGACTCCCGGGGACTTTGTAGATGAGAGCTCACTCACCTGGCAGTCCTCACTTCCTGCTCTGCCTGAATTCACGTTTCCTGCTTTGGCAAGCTAACCCGCATGTCGCCATCGCCACCGGGTTTCTCAACTCAAGCCAGACCTTAAGAACCTACTTGTTAGGGGGTAAGGAATCCCCAAAACCCAAGGTCACCACTTGAATACAAGACAGAGTGAAGTCAGGGCCGCAGTAGAGAAGTATGCAAGGTAGAAGGGGTTCTAGCAAAGGAGCAAGGGGTTTCGATGGTAAATGAAGAGAAAGTTCCTGAATTAGGCAACAGTCAATCTGGGCCTTGGAAGATAACCATCATAACGATGATGCTGCTACGAGCAACAGTGACCTGTTTTACATTTTAACACTTAACGTTTATCGCCTGCTTATTTTTTAATTGAGGTGTAATCGACATACAACATCATGTTAATTTCAGTTGTGCAACATAAGGATTCACTAATATATATTGCAAAATGATCATGACAGTAAATCTAGTTAATTTTCATCACAGAGTTACAGACTTTTTTTCTTGTGGTGAGAACTTTGAAGATCTACTCTCTTTGCCATCTTCAGATTCACAATACAGGGTTTTTAACTATAGTTGTCAGGCTGTACATTACATCCCCATGACTTATTTATATTATAACTGCAGATTTATATTTTGACCCCCTTCACCCATTTCGCCCACCCCCGCACCCTCTGACAGCCCGTCCTCTGTGTTATCAACAGCGTATACGCTGTCTGACCTAAGTACTCCCTATGTATCGACACATTGAATCCTCACAGCAACTCTAAGAAGTAGGCGCTGCAATTCCCTCTCCTTTATAGACAAAGAAATTATTCAAGGGCTGAAGTCACGGGCCCAGCATCTCAACAGTCAGCCGGGCAGAGTGGGGCCGCACTCGCCAACAGCTGGGCACCACACCCTGCTCCCCGGCCGCCCCTCTCTGCCTCCGAGCAAACGGGACGTCGGGGCAGGCAGGAGGAAGAACAGGAGCAAATGCAAGGAAAAGGAGAAGTGTGTGATGATGTGTTCTCGGGACAGCCTCGAGTGTGTTTAACACGGGAGCGCTGGCCGCTTCGTGCGAACTGAGGAAGGGGAGGTCAGAAGACGCAGGTCAGGGAGGGCCGGCAAGGCCACAGCTGTACTTCAGGGCTTGTCCTTGGGCTCTGGGGGCCTGAGGCCCTGTACTGGAGGAAGGATGGCATGTTCCTACCTCCATATTGTTAAGGATACCATCCCTCATCCTAGAGACGTCCTCGCCTCCATCCCGTTCCTCAGACCAAGTCTGCTCCTCCCAGGCTCGGCGGGAGTCACCTTTGCCACGAAGGTGTTCCTGTCCTGTCCTGAGCCTAGTGTCCCTAGGTCTCCCTGTCCATCTGGTCCCATCACTTCTGCTCCCTCTGGTTGCCTACGACCCTCTGTGTGCCAGCTAGTGGGCACAGCCAGGTCCGGACCCCGCCAGCTGTCCCTGTTACCACTTTGTAAGTGCTTCGAATGCCACCCTCGTACCTCGCTGTCACCTGAGACAGTGCTGCAGGGCACAGTGCAGGGGTTGTGCCTGCTCATGTAAGTGTGCTGATACACTTAATCAGTTTCATAGGATTCTTGTCCTACTGCCATTTCCAACTCCAAAACGTCCCAAAAATCGAAAGCATCCAAGAGAGAAGGATACTTGTTTTATCCATGTTTTGAAAACTGTAAAAACAATCCAACATGGTTTCTAATTTCCAGCTAGCATAGGTGACCAGGAATGGACTCTGTGAGGGCTGCCTTACCTCGCTAATGCCCAGAGGCGGGTGGAATTCTCTCTCACTTTCCTGGTATTTACCATGGGACCAACCGCTTCCTAACAAACTCCGTCGGCAAACCTAGAAACTTCCATTAACTAAGAAGTTCACTAAACAACAACACAACTTTAAAAAAATGACCAAAAGTACATTATCGCCATAGAAGAGCTCCGGGTTCTGTTCACTAGGCTTGAAAGATGCAGCTGAAATTATTGAGATAATTTCTATTGAAAGAGGAACTCCGAGCCCTTAATTATAACCTGGAAATCAGACCGGGACTTCAGTAAGCGACCATAATCGCGGTCTAATGGAAGCCGAAACCCACACAGCCTAGAACAGCAGCCGACCCTCCGTTTGCCTGTCCCATTCTTCCACAAACCCAGTGGCATGTTGAAAAATGAACAAGGGTGGTATGTAGTTTAATTTGTATGTGACCTCAGAAATTATTGAATCCTCTAATTTAGTGGTTCATAAACCCGTGAGACCCAAGGTTCTTTCTTTGCAGTAAAAGTCTGTAGGCCACCTTTCACTGGAGGTGGAGCTCATATATAATAGAACATGTCCACACTAATAATGACGATAATACCATTGCTGTGATAGAGGGGGAAATAAAAGGAGAGGAAGTTATAAGACTGTAATGCAAACTCATTATAGCCTTATGAGTTTACTCGCACATGGAAACCACATTAGAAGACGGCGAAGGTGTCAGGTGTCTCCACACAGAGAGCATTGTATCCTGGGTCTATGTGATTTGCACCTTGGGGATGTCGTTCTTGCTTTCTTTCAGTTTGTCAGAACTGTATATGCTGCTTTGACGTTTCCTTTCCTTCTGTTTTGCTTTGGTTACTAGGCAGGCCAACTAACTCTCAAGTGCAGTGACTTTTCACTCTGGCTGCTGGTGTTTCTCTGACTTTATTTTAATTTGTCTTCGATGGGCTTTTATTGTAAGCTGTGTCCTATTCTTGTTAGAAGGAGGGTGGGGTATAAATGACCAGTCATGAACCCTAAATACCCGAAGAGCGCCTGGTACTTGAAAGGTGCTTAATAGTTACTGAATGAGTGAGCGGATGGATAGATCCGGAAATGAACGGAATTTCGCTTTTCAGTAGCAGTGAGTGGCCACTAAAGGAAGGGCGTGTTCCCACTTGCCCATGAAAAGGGCACTCAGGCCCACGGGTGTGGATCTGGCAGTAGAGTAGGAGCCACGTTTTTGGGTGACAATTGAGTCCTGAGCTTCTGAGCCGGGTAAGACGTAGCCCCCTGCGCAAGTGAACGTGTGAGCGCTCGGGCTTTCCCCCAGTGAGTGCACCCAACCACCGCGTCCAACCCACTCTATGGCGCCAGTCCTGCGCAGCTGAGGCACGAAGCCCAGAGCCGGACTGTGTAGCACAAACGCCACCTGAACAGAAGCTCAGTGCCCGGATCACCTGTGTCGAGCCCAGTGCAAAAATCTTCATTTCAAATACTGAGAATCAGGCAAAGCGGGTAATTCTCGGGCCATTAGTATTATCAATGGAATAGAAATAGGAAGAAAGCAAGGCAAATCGCGGGCAAGTTTAGAAGAAATAGACTCAAAGTTGGTGGCGTGGTGGCTAACTGGTGCCTCGCCACTCTGCACTTGCTTGCATGCTGTTTCATGTCACTTTCCTCTTTCCAGGGACTCAGAGGCGCGGGAACCAAGCTCTGCTAGTGCCATCTGTTCATCCAGAAACTGGGGACTGAGGAGGGACGAGGCTTTGCCCTGGTGGCACAGCGAGTTACCAGCCATGCTGAGCGAGAGCCCAGAGTCCTTGTCACTTTGTTGTCTTCCCAGCGCCTAGACAGGAAGCCTTCTGAGAGCAGACACGTGCGAGAACTTTCAGAAGACCAGAGGCCAAGAACGGCCCTACTCCGAGCTCAGGGTCTTCTAGCTTCTCAGGCAACCTCTGCCCTTGGGTGAGTGAGGGACTTTAACTTTCTCTTACAGTACAACAGAGGGGTTCTTACCTTAGCCCCTAAGTCCATGAACTTCGCTGGGGGAAAAATGACCTCTTTATTGACCTCTAAAATTTAGCCTCTCCTCCAGTTTTGAAAGGCATCGAACCACAGTGAACTGTCAGGACTTGTGACTGTTGCCAATAGAAATCACAGATATTTTCATGCCCCGTGGTGTGTTACAGATATCTCAAAGTGTTGTTTAGAATCATCACTGCCTTGAAATTACAGGAGTCATTAGGTCACTGCTAGCTCTGATTTCAGGCTTCGACGAATGCTTATATTACTGTAGCATAGTTTAAAAAAATATTTTGGTATAGCTGACTCTCTCTGTAAAGCAATGTGTTTTATTTTATGCATTTAAATACACAGGGTTATCCATCTTTCAATACAAAGACTAGAAGAACGAGGTTAAGAATCAGTGCTTAAAGGGAATGACCCCCTCAGACTTCATTTAACCTCTCGTTCACTGACTTGCCGTGGGTAGTAGATCAGTACAGTGTGGGTTTTTGTTGAAGCTCGACAAAGGGAGTTTAGCTTCTCAAGCACTAAGAGGAAGTCTTAGGACTAAGGAATTTGCGTTGATTTGATAACAAAATGGCATTCTAGAAAGTATATCAATTCCATCAGCTACAATTTCTGCCTTTCACTTTTCTGCATCTGTCCAGTGTTTTATCAGTTCACAGCCATCTCCTTGGTTGGGGGAGGAACAGAGTGAAGGTGATGGCTGCCCAATGTCACTGACTGGAAAAAAAAAAGTAGGAAAAATGTAGGCAAACCTTTCAACAAGCATTAAACAGAAATGAGGCCCCATGCACAGGGCAGCCTAATGTCCCTTCAGACCTCCCTAATTGGTTGTTTTTTTGTGTTTTTTTTTTTCATTTGGGAGTTAATTATAAAGATAATAACGAGCAGCTGAGGGCTTGTTCTGCTAACGTGTGCTCAGTTAGGAGTGTGTGCATTAAACACAGACTTTTATGTCTTTACTCTCCAAAGATGCAGACTGCAGGCTAGGACAATTCAAGCTTAGGAGTTTGAGGCTTTTAGAAACTCAAGTAGACCAATTTAGTACAATTTAAAATCCTACAATGTCACCACAGCAGAAAGTGCAAAGGTCTGTCTGTGAGGAACCCTTTGTCTTTTTCGGAAATAACGCTGCAGAACTTCTCAGGCCAGGAAGACAGGTGCCGTTTTTATTGTCTTTCCTCAGGCTCTGAGCTGGTTGGACTTCCCATTGTCCTCCTGGTGCCCCGACATTGTTTGAAGGGGACAACTAGCTTCTGTGAGTCACTGATACTCCTCCCGTTGCTGTTTGTAAGCTCCCGCAGACCGGGGGTCGCTTCTGCTCCACGGCCGTTATCTGCTTGGGTCCGTGCATCTTCCGGAACGATCTCTGGCAGAGCCTCAGAAGAAGATACGCCTTTGTCTCGGACGGATGTCAGCGGCTGGGGCTGGACCTGGTGAAGCCGCTTCCCGGGCGGCTTGAGGCTCTTGGAGCCAGGACTCCAACAGAGGGACAGCCTTTCGGGGCTTTCTGTCCTGAGCACTGTGACACAGTTAAAACGGGGGGGCGGGGGGCGGGAAAGAGCCGCCAGCCACACAGTTGCCGGTGAAATAGAAGCAGAACTCTTCTAAGAACGTGCAGCTGCTGCTGGACTCTGAGCTCACCCGCAGGACAGACGCTCGGTCATGGAGTGAACCGTCACCTGGGGTCTAAGACACGAGAGGGAAATGGCCCAGGAAGTCAACCTGAGTTCCTTCCAGGTGTCCGAATGGGAGGTGATCCTCCCGGTCCTGTACCGAGACCAGGAGGTGCGGGGCATCGAGGAGGAGAGGATACGGTAAGCTGTCACTCGGGTGGGGGTAATCCTCTGGGCTTTGGGCTTTTTCTGCCAGGAGCCTGCTCCTAGGAACTTGAACTTGGCCCATGACTCCTTGCGTATTACTCAGCCTCTGCTCTGCGAAGTGTCCCAGTGACGGGCGGTGGGTGGGGATTATCTTCACTCTCTAGCTCAGCTTCCAGGTGGCGAGGGACACAGGAGCTGCTTTTGCTCTTCACTTAAGATGGTGTCTTTTCGGTGATAAATTTGCCTACTTTGCATGAAGAACTCTAGGGACTCTGACGGGCTTCCAACACACCCTTCAGGGGCAAGCCCTCCAGTTAAGGGTTTTCCTGAATTATTTTTGGTGATACACAAAGAAAAGCAAAAAAAAAAAAAAAAAGGCAACTTAGGAACAGCAAAGCTGCTGGCATCCATTTCTCCCTCTCTCTTTTTGTTCACTTTGGCTTCCAAGTTGGCTGTGAGGAAGGGGGAGATTAAGACAGGAACCTGCCGGGCCTGTTCCGGCTCGTTTGTCCGTAGGGAGTGACTTCGCTCGTCGGTCTCCAAGCTGCACGGGCTGTCGGATGTTAGTTAACATTTAATAAAGCAGGGCTGGGCTGCATCCAAACACTGTCCATTGTTAGCTGTCAAGACCCACCTTGAAACAGACTCAGAAGATTAAATAGCTGTTGTTGCTTTGTTTGTCAATGTTTATGGGGGACTCGAGGTCTAGAAAAGAAGTAACGGAGGCAGCTCTTGGGTCTGGTTTGTTTTTAACAGCAGAACTCTCGTCTACCAAGAAAAATGCACAAATAAGATAAAGGGCAACCAAATGTGTGACAAATGAGGGACATTTCCTGGTGAACTGGATCTGTCCTCACCTGTTGTCCCCTAACTCACTAAGTGTGCTTACACTCCCTTCTGCTGAGAAAGGGAGCACACTGACGGAAGGGGGATTTTCTTTGATGATTAAAGATCTTTCAGTGACTTAGACACATCATTTTGGATAGCAACAAAGAGCATGGGAACTGTGGTAAGGAAGCTTTGTTCCTGAGGTACTGGTTCTGGGGCAAATCCTGAAAGTTGGACGTAAGCCTGTTTCTTGGAATTGGCTTCTCTTTTCTACAAGTAGGTAACAGAGATACTCCAGAGTGTTCTGGTTAATGACACACCTCTGGGGCCCCTTTGCACTAGAGTTATTCTCGGGGGAAGGGGGCTGGAACACGCATAAGAGAAGCAGTAGCAGAGCAGAGGACCAGTGACTTAATTTCATCAGGTGACTAATGACAGTAGCAGGCATGTGTGCTGTGAGGGTGTACAACTTTCCATACTGCGCATATTGGAATAAATGTCATTTTCTGTGGTTTCTTCCCCTCTCCTTTCACTGTCCTCACTAACCTTTGTAGTGCCCTTTGGGCATGAAGGGAAGAACCTAGAACAAGTTAACAGTTAACCCCTCTATGCCAGGCCTCGTGTTTATGCTTCGCCTTTTAATCCTCAGAGCAACCCAGGAGGCGAGGTTTTCTCTGTTCCACGGATGAGAAACCCTCTGAGCCTCTCATTTGGCCACGGTGGTGCCCTGGGGTGGTGGGTGGCTGGGGGCCAGGTTGGGTGCCAAAACCCCTTCTCTCTTCCCCCTGAGGTACTGCTGGGGACCTGGCCACGGAGGGGGATGTCTGGCGTCTGGCCTCCACTCAGTCAGCTCTTATTTAACTCCCTGGGCCACAGGAAACTGAGGACGCACCTGCAGCATCTCCGGTGGAAAGGCGCGAAGAGCGCGGGGCAGGGGCCCAGCGAGAAGTCGTGTGCCCGCTGCCAGCGTGCGCTGGGGTTGCTCTGGAACCAGGGGTCCGTGTGCCAGGGCTGCAGCCACCGCGTGTGCTCCGGGTGCCGCGTGTTCCCGAGCCGTACCCGCGTCTGGAGGTGCACCGCGTGCTACGAGGGCAGGTGAGGATGGCGGGACGCCTTGCAGGTGGTTCGAGACAGACCTCCAGTTCAGTAGGTAAATGTTTACAGAGAGCCTGCCACGGAGTTACCTTGCGAGACCTGGACGTCACTGTAATTCAAACATCAATTTTAGTACGTAAAAAAGATTTTTAAAAAATTTACCAAAGGTTGTTTGTAAGGGCTGAGGACGGGCTCGCCAGGAGTTAAGATTCGTTTGGGTTTTTGAGCAGCGCCTCCGTCTTCTTAGAGCTGCGCACGTCTCCGCCGGGAGAAGGGGAGTGACTGGTGGCAGGGGCATGAGCGTGACCCCGTGAGGCCTTAGGTAAGGCCTTCTGGGGGAAGCACACAGACCTCTATTCGATAGTCGGGTAAGGAGCTGGGTACGCTTCCCGTTAGTGAGGGCCTGAGCCTGCGTTTACTTTAATCTCTTGGTGTTGTGAGGTTTTAAAAGTTTTTCTTAACATAGAGCTGGTATTTTCGAACTACCCATTTTGAAAATGGAAAGGAACACATCGGGCTTGGGCTCCCCCTGTTCCAAGCAAGCATGGGTTGCTGGACTGTCCTCGAACACCCAGGGGAGTGTGTTCCTGGTGGCTGGGGGACAGCGTGCCCCGGGCTGTCACGGGACTCAGGGGACGGGAGCAGTGGTTGTCTGCTGTGAATCCAGGCGTGGAGTCCGAGCCTCAAGGTCTGAAAACAACGTCTCGGTGTTGCCGCGGAGGCTGGCAGAGGCACTGACACAGTGCATCCGGGGGCTGGACTTTCTCTCCCCTTCGCTCGGGAGGGTTATGGTTATTGGGCACCTGGACATTAATCTCCTTAAATTCCCAGTCCCTTTGCATGGCCTCATTATTTCAATCGCTCACCCAAAGGAAAGCAAGGCTGTCCAGCCAGATTTCTTCGGTCCCGAGCTGCACGCCTCCTGTGCCTCCAGCAGCCTCCGCGGGGCACCGGCTCCTGTCAGACCCACCTCCGCGCGCCTCAGGGCTCTTCGGTTTGGGGAAGCCTGTGCCCTCAGGCTTGGCCCAGCTTGAGAGGGAAAAGCAAAGAGTTGCTGTGGTTGGCCCTGGCCACCCTTGCGCTCGTGCAGGTCTGGGCTTTTGAGAGGATCTGTGACCATTCCAAATAATCTCTCAGAAGATTTTAAGATGGCTCTGGTCCATGCAGCTCAGTTGGCTGGAGCGTTGTCCAATAAACTGAAAGGTCACAGATTCGATTCCTGGTCAGGGCACATACCTGGTTTGCGGGTTTGGTTCCCAGCCTGGGCACGTGTGAGAAGCAACCGATTGATGTTTCTCTCCCTCTCTCTCTCCTTCCCTTCCTTTCTCTCTAAAATCAAGAATCATGTCTTCAGGTGAGGATAACCAAGACCAGATCTTAAGATCTTTCTCCCGTTTAATCAGCCACATATATTTGAAGCCTAGTGATAAACATGGCTTGGTAAGATATTAAATTCTTCAGCATTTTTTCTCCCAATAATTAAACTATAAGCAAAAAATCAAAACAGGGGGACAGGGCCCAGCCAATCTCCGAAGATGCCGGCCATGTTGAAATCTCTGCCTGAGAGGTGTTGTGCCTGGCTAGAGCAACTTTACCCTCCAGGTACACCCCGTGTGCTTCCATAACCCCAGCTTCCTCATTTTGAAATAAGGATGTATTTTGAAATACGTAAGACAATTACCTAACCCTGCAGGCACCGACACAGCAAACAGTATGGGAGAGCGCTAGCTAATTTCTGGCAGCCCGCGCTCCCCCTGCTTTCTCTTTGCTTGTTTTCTTCACAGCCTTCCGTCCTCTCTCCAGTTGGTCCACTCTGGGCTGCTGTCCTATTTTAGGGTAAAACTTGAGAGTATTTGACATTCATAGCTGAACTGGGACCCGGAGAAGGGTTTTCAGCCCAATCCTTTTCCTCCTCCTGCTTCTTCCTCAGCTGGAGACATGTCGAGAACAAGCAGATCTATGTGGGAACGGGACAAGGGAAACAGGGTTTTAAAGCCAGGAAAGGGGAAGCTCTAGGATAGCAATTAAAAAAAAAATAAAATAAAAGCCAATGCGCCTGACAGAGTGGTGCTGCCCATGTAAGGCTTGTGCCGGCCTTGGCCTCCTGTGGCGTTCCAGGAGTCAGCTGAGGGCTCTTCCTCCAGGGTGACTTTTTCAAGGTGGCTGCACAGAACATCTGCGGTTGGAGTGTTCCTGGAAGGGGGTCGGGGTTAGAGATGGGGTCAGACGCCGTCAGGGAGAGGAGGCAGCGTGGGAATGAGCGGTGACCCCTCACCACGTGCAAGATGCTGGGCTAAGCATTTCTTAGACCGAATGTCTTATTTAAATCCTCAGATAGCCTTACGGGGCAACCACTACTATTGTCCTCAATTTACAGGTGAGGAAATGGAGGCTTGGGGACACCAATTAGCCCAAGGTCATGAACTCAGTAAGACTAGAACCTGGGTCTCCTGAGCCCCATCCCCTCTTGACCTCAGCCGCCTCCTGTCTGCCAGGAGACACCCCCTTGAGTACGGACTCTTCAGAGCCACTCAGAGGGGTCTGGGTCTGGGACTTACCTGTTTTGTCAGAAGAAAACCACACAAAAGCTGGTTGTTGGGGAGGGCAGACCCAGCAGGGGGAAGATAAGGTAACTGGCCATGCAGACGGACTTCTAATGAAACCAGACACGGGGTGATGAGGCTGAGGGCCGTACAGGTAGCAAATATGACAGACAGTTCAACAAAGGGGTAGTGGACCTTCGTTATGGGGGAACAAAGAGAAGGGAAGGTCAGAAATGATTCTGAGGGCTAGTTTTTTATGCCTAAGCCGCTCCTAGAGCTTCAGAAATACTAAAAGAAACCGAGAGATAAAGGAGAGGGCATCAGAGAGAAAGTAAGCAAAGACAAGTGGAAGAAAGGACTTAGAAGAAGGAGACTGGCTGGAAACCGCTTCCGGTAGCAAGGGCCACGTGCCAGCCTTAGCCGGAACAAGAGGGCGACTGGGAGAAGGAAAGAAGAGAGAGCCAGAGTCTTACCCTTTTCCTCGCTTCTCGGTTGACTCCCCGCACTCCAAAATGTATTGATAATTTCTGCAGGGAAATGGCCCAAAGGAACAACTATGATGAAACGTCAAGGAGGAGCGAGAGCTTTATATTTGCTTGTTGATTTTAGCTTCGCTTAAGAAAAAAGAGATGGAACTTGAAAACTTAGGTTCGCATTGATTTTCCCCCCTTCAAAATCTTACACTGTGCAGTAACATCGAATTCCGTATGGATCGCTGAGGAATTACAGTTACTTGGGACTTTTTCCTTCAACAAGTGACTTTGCTGTTGCTTTGTAATTGGCTTTGACCACAAGAAATCACTTCTTCTTCAGCTTCAGATATTCATGGGTATGCTTTCTCTGTTTTACTGGGAACATTTTACCGTTTGTGAAATAATTAGAAATGAGATTTTACACTTAATTAGAAGAGAGTCTCAAATTATGGCAGGTGGTAGGGTCAGTTTCCGGGTAGCTTCTTGGACTGCTCGCAGTTTCTCTGATGCAGTCTGCCTGGCACCAACGAAGAAAAACTTAAGTGTGTTCGGTTCCAAATTGATACTGACCTTGGCATTATGGCCACATTCTTAGTTCTCAGGTTGGAATTTGAATTATTGCGGCAGAGCAATACATAACTATTTTTTTTTAAATTAATGAAACTACTTCTTAAAAGGAAAGTAATGTCTGCCTAATTCTGCTATGTACTTTGCTACTCACATAAATAGTACTTTTATAATTTAAGGTAATGAAGTCAACGGATAAGAAGCCAGTGGTTCCTCCTGCTTTTAAAATTGTAAAAACTTGTTAACAGGGAAGCTGTTGCCATTTAATTTAATTTGATGAGTTATCAAGCCCTACAATCTAAGGGTGGTAAACCTGTTACCTCTATGTTTGGAAAAAGGACAGGATGTGCATAGCATATAATTTGATGGGGCTGAGGCATTTGAGTTAATTTTGAGTTCTATTTAGGAAACAAGCACTTGCATCTTATAATAAATGCTGAGAGTCCCTAAGAGCTAGCGTATTACAAAAGCTTCTCCCACCTGAAAAAAACAAAGTGAAAACATTAATGTTGGTTTGGACAACGTCATAGCTTTCAAACTGTACTCCAGACAGAAGCCAATGTTCCTAACGGCATTATTCATAGTGGTCACAAAGCGTGAACAACCCAGTCTTTCGGCAGATGAACGGGTAAACAAAATGGGCTGTGTAAACACCGTGGAATACTTCAGAGACAGAAATGTTTTATAAACAATTTTGTTCATTAACCAGTCATTTAAAAATATCTGTATTCTTTTACATTACTTTTTCTTTTAGAATATCTCCTCCAATATTGATTTTGTCACCTATATTGTTTTATAATTGTATTCACAATAGTTATTAAACCAACTCCACATTTTAACTGATTCAAGGGCTTATTGCCAGTCTTTGAGACAATGGTTTCCCAATCTTTAGGTTCTTTATTTTGATTCAAGGATTTTTTCCCTCAGAAGAGCCTGTGGGTGACATGTGTCTCAAGGCTTGCATGTTTGCAGGTGCCTTCGGGAGCCTTTCCTCACAAGTGATGACTTCAGTAGGCGTTAAACCTAGAGTCCCAACCTTTAAAAAAAAAAAAAGATTTTATTTATTTATTTTTAGAGAGAGGGGAGGGGAGGGAGAAAAACAGGGAGAGAAACATTGATGTGCAGTTGCCTCTCGTGCACCCCTAACTGGGGACCTGACCCGCAACCCAGGCATGTGCCCTGACTGGGAATCGAACCAGTGACCCTTTGGTTTGCAGGCCAGCACTCAATCTACTGAGCTACACCAGCCAGGACTAGAGTCCCGACCTTTTAATCTCAAAATTTAGTAATTCATTCTTGTTGTCTTTTGGAATTTAATGTAACAGAGACATCTGAGGC